>PVKP010020211.1:0-41121 GCA_004027715.1 Plecturocebus donacophilus | reverse complement strand
AGGCTGTTGAACTTCTTGAATCTGTGAATGTATGCCTTTCCCCCATTTGAGGTTTTGGTCATTATTTCTTCAGATAACTTTTCCACTTCAGTCTCTTTCTCTTCTTCTTCTAGAATTCTAATTACTTTTGGATAGTGTCACACAAGTCCCAATTGCTCATTTTTTCAATCTTTATTATTCTCCTTTTTGCAATTTGGATAACTTCCAGTGATCTTCTAGTGATTTTATTTTTATTTTCCCTGATTCTTTCCTATGTCAATCTTTAAAATTGATGATATTGAACTTTTTGTTTTAAATATTCCATTTTTTTCTTGTATTACATTTTATATTTTCTCTGATAATTTCTATCTTTCTATTTATGGCAAATATGTTTACCTCTACCTTATGGAACACAGAATAGTTTTTATGTTACAGGGCACTAATTTTGGTTACACAAGATAAATAAATTCCAGAGATTTACTGCACAGCATAGTGCCTACAGTTAACAATACTGTATTGTTTACTTAAAAATTTGCAGAATTTGAATCTTATGTGACATGTTCTTATATTATTAATAATAATAGTAATGATAATAAGTAAAGACAGCAAGAGGAAGTTTTTGGAGGTGATAGGTTTATGACATAGATTTTAGTGATGACTTCACAAGTGTATCCTTATCTCCAAACTTATCAAGTTTTATATACATTAAATATGTATAGCATTTGTGTGTCAACAAAGTGATTTAAAAATAAAGTCTCAAATGCAAATCAAAATCACAGTGAGATAGATTATCACAATAATCAGAATGGCTATTACTAAAAAGTCAAAAAACAACATATGCTGGTGAGGTTGGAGAGAAAAGGGAGGACTTACCCTGCTGGTGAAAATGTAAACTAGGTTTGCCACTGTGGAAAGCAGTTTGGAGATTTCTCAAAGAAATTAAAACAAAACTACCATTCCATGCAGCTATCCCACTAGTGGATATATGCCCAAAAGAAAAAAAAATAATTATATCAAAAAGCCACATGCACTAATATGTTCATCACAGCCCTATTCACAACATCAAAGAAATAGAATCAACCAAGATGTCCATCAAGAGTGGACTGGATAAAGAAAACGTGGTACACTGGGAGGCAGAGGTTATAGTAGCTGAAGTCATGCCACTGCATTTCAGCCTGGTGAGAGAACAAGACTCTGTCTTGCAAAAAAAAAAAAAAAGAAGAAGAAGAAAAAAAAAAAGAAAAAAAATAATGTGGTACATATACACCGTGGAATACTATGCAGCCACAGAAAACATGAAATCATGTCCTTTGCATAAACAAAATTGCAACTGAAGGCCATTATCTTAAGTGAACGAATGCAGGAAGAGAAAACCGTATACAACATGCTCTCATTTATGAGTGGGAGCTAGGCATTGAATACACATAGACACAAAGATGGGAACAATAGACACTGGAGACTGCTTCAGGGATAAGAACGTGGGTTGGAAGGCAACTTATTATCTACGATGCTTACTATCTAGGTAACAGGATCATTCATACACTAAGCCTCAGCAACACAAAATTTACCCATGTAAAAAACCTGCATATGTACCCGCTAGAACCTAAAATAAAAGCAGAAGAAAATAAAAGTTCCATAAAGGAAATATACACTAAATCATGATAATAATTTGCATATTATTATAAGAGCTCCATTACAAAATAAAATCAACCGTGTTAGAAGAAACTGAAAGTAATTTCTAATGAAGTCAATGAATTTGGGACTAGAATTAATTCTTGATTCATGCCTATTTCAACCTCAGCTTTGCTTATCCTCTGAGGTTTATCATCAACAATTTGACATTCCATTTAAATTCCATGCCGTTTTTAAGAACAATAAACATAGAGAAAAATTTTTAAGTGTATGAAGTTGTTTTAGCCAACAGATAGATAGTAATTGCTACAAGTAAATGAATATCAGGCAATCAACCTGATTCAGACTGCATGTTTTACTTGAAGTTTCTGTGAGACTATCCAAGCAGGTTATTAAGCAGGGACTTTGAAATGACAACATGAAATTCAAGAGAAGAGTTGAGTATAGACATGGAGTCATATACCTAAAGATGATGATTGAACTATATGAGTGTATTAATAAGACAATATGTGCAAAAATGAAAGGTTAAAAAACGTATAAAATATCAATCTAGGTATCAGATAAGAAAAATAAGAAAAGAGATAAAGATATCAAGCTCACTTTCTGTTACAGTGCCTAGATTATAGTTGATGATCAGTGAATGTTTGTTGAATCTGAATAAAAAGGCAACAGAAGAATGAAGTGAAATAATTCTAAAGTTAGAATAAGAGTTAAGCATATTTTGAGTTAAAGGGAAATAATACAGTAAATAAAGAGTTAAATAGAATAAATTGAGATTAGAGACACTGATAAAAATATAAGGAGTCTGTATTAGAAGCAATGCACCATGGTAGCATTATTACAAACTTCCTGATAGAAAAAGTCATAGGATTCAATATGTACCTGTAGTGATAAAATAAACTTTACTTGACAATTAATTGAATTACATCAAGGTAAGGGAAAAGAAGGTATCACATCATATCTTCGTAAATAAGTAGTTAGATAAATAATGGTACCCCATGCTTTAAGATAAAGTAAATAGAAGAGTTTATCAACATCTCTTTTTACCCCAGCCTCTACATTCCAAACAAGACACTATAAAAAGGGGCAGTGGACTGATATCACCAAATTGTATAAATGTCGAGAGAAGAGATGTTTCCACATAAAAGGGAAAGAATAATTATTAAAACACGTTTAAAGAATCCTGTCTCCACATCACCGTCCAATTCCACATGCATAGTGAAATTAAAGATAGCATCCACTAGAGAATTTTTTTTTTATTTTTCCTGTGAAAGAACAATGTTTGTTAAAGCGAAAGAAGAGAAGTTATTCTGTGATAAGAATTTAGAATGTAAAGAGATTTGTTCAAAAAGGAACAGTAGAATGGGAGGGATAAAGGCCAATAGTAATGGTGAAAAGAGCTGGGGTAAGGATGTGTGCAGTGTCATAAGGAGTTAGTAATACAGATGAAATAGTTTTAGAGAAGCATTATCTTTCAGCTGGTCGTTGAAGGTAACAGAAATGCAATCATGGTTAGAACCTACTGATCTCAAGTACAATCTTATTGATGCACAGAGAAGTAACAAAGGGTTGCAGGTTTAACCTGTTCTGATTTTGCTGTGTGTTTCTATCCTTGCCTGTGCCACCCATTACATTGGTGAGAGCTGCCTTTAGGTTACATGGGAGCAGCAAGAAGATACTTGTATGGGTGGGGTCTACCACAATTTGAGCAGCCTCTGGTTTTGGTGAGGTCTGCCACACTATCTGTAAAATGGACAAAAAAGAGAAAAGGACAATTGAACACAGGGGTGCACAAGAAAGAAGCAATAGCATTAGAAGCTCATACCTAGTTTTCTTTTGCTGTTGTTCAGAGATTATATCTTTATTGTATTAAAATATATATTACATACAATTGGCCAATTTAACCATATTTAATTGTACAGTTTAGTGGTATTAATTACTTTCACAACATTTTGCAATCATAACCACTATCTGTTTCTAAAACATTTATACCACCCAAAACAGAAACTCATAACCATTAAGCAATAACTCTTCACCACCATTATCTACTCTTGATCCCTGATGACCACTAATCTACTGTCTCTATCTATTAGTTCGCCCATTTCAGATATTTCACTTTCATTTCCTAAGAAAGATATTGGTCATTGTTTAA
Source organism: Plecturocebus donacophilus (assembly GCA_004027715.1). Lineage (NCBI taxonomy): Eukaryota > Metazoa > Chordata > Mammalia > Primates > Pitheciidae > Plecturocebus > Plecturocebus donacophilus. The sequence goes on along the minus strand of PVKP010020211.1, from coordinate 37,358 downwards.
AAGCACTGAGTTGTCATCTTGAGAAGACCGGCCACTGATGGTATGCTGAGATGACATATAAACTGGAAAGCAGTAAACAGCTTACAATGGTCAGAATTGTCATAAAAATGAGTTAACTGACTCAAATATCATCTAATATCTATTTCTGGGAACTGAAAAATTAGAAAGAAAATGTTCTATCTGAAAGGTCACAATGACTTTTCAACTCCTGCCAACTGTTGTCATTAAGTAATTAGAAACTCAGTGCTGCCAGATTTTTCTTTTCTAGGAAAACTAGAACATTCAAACTGTTAGGCAAAAAGTCCAAAATTTTTAAAAGTCTGTAGGTCAAATCTGGCCCTTGTGTCATCGGCTTATGGACTTTATTATTACAAAGAATTATTTTGTTGCAGAAAAATGCTATTATATTTTAAGTGACATTTGTAATAAACAAAAGATATAAGCTTTGTGACTTTTTTGAGCAAATTTGAGAGGCCCAGGTATACATGCACAAAAAGAGTATTTCCCAAGGATGAGGAATGGCAAAGCAGAATGAGCAGAAGGTCAGGAATCTAAGGGATTCTAGAATGTTAAGTTATTTCTTTGTGCCTTTATGTTATTTCATTCATTTTTTCTTGTGACAAAACTGTATGTATTTATCATGTACAACATGATGTCTTGAAGTTTACATACATCCTTAAATGGTTAAATTTACCTTGCAAGGTACTCCTTCACATTGCTCTCATTTTTATGATGAGAATACTTAACATGCATTCTCTCAGCATTTTTCAATAATGCAATATATTATCATTAAATATAGTCACCTTGATGTACAATAGATCTCTTGAATATATTCTTCCTATCTCCCAACCAACAACTCACCAACCTCCCCTTCCTCCTAACAACCCTAGCCTCTGTAACCATCATTCTACTATACTTCCCGGAGATCAACTTTTTTAGATTAAAGACAGTGTCCACTAGAGAATTTTTAAATTTATCCTGTGAAAGAACAATGTTTGTTAAAGCAATGGAAGAGAAGTTATTGTGTGATAAGAATTTAGAATGTAAAGAGATTTACATATATAAGTGAGATCATCTGATATTTATCTTTCTGTGTCTTTGTGCCTTTAAAAAATAGTGCCTTGCCATCTTGATAGGCATTCAATAATTATTTGCTCAATGGTTAAAAAAGGAAAGAAATAAGCATCAGTTAATATGACCTTATTGAACCATTCAAATTAGTAATGCCTTCATTAAAGTTATAAGAAGGCATTACACTTTCTAAACATCTGGAAGAGGCAGTTTTTAGCTTTCCTGGGTATTCCTAAGCTAACAAAATTGGTGCTAATTCATGGGTCTCATTTTGTGAGCAAGATTTTCTCTTTTAGATGTCAAAATAAATGTTTAGAAACCCTAACTATGAAGATCCTTCTGGTGAGACTGATAATAAATGTGTATTACTTTTTTAAATACTCAATACTTACTTTAAACATTTTACATAAAACTATATTGATCTCTGTTTAAAAATATTCCCTGAAAAACATATATGGTCTCAATTTAAAACAAGAGATACAGGCCTAGGACACCAAAAGTCTAATTCCCTTCTTCTGTTCCAAGCAATAGATAATAAACTTTTATACAGTATTTGTTTACTTGAGTACAACTGAAAAATGTATCAAATCTCACAGCCTTGGCTTCAAGGTTTTGTTGTTGTTGTTGTTGTTGTTGTTGTTGTTGTTGTTGTTGTTGTTCTTTATGATCCGAATTCTGATGGGTCCCTCTTGTGGTTAAAATCCGAAGAGGTTATATGTATTTCATTTTATTTTCTTGTTTACAAAAAGATCTAAAATAAAATCCACTGTGAAAAAATAAAAATTTATAAAATTAGTTATTTCTGAAATGTTTGAATTTATTTTCCCTACCCTCAAGAAGCTAATAGATAACAGGGAATAAAGGCACAGGAGCAGATATTTCAATGTAGTGTTATTGATACAAAAAGGAGTGATTTTCACAATAAGCAGTAGTGACACAAAGAAAGTGTCTGATTCCTTTTACCTCTTGGGAATGTAAGGAAATAGTACTGTTTGTTTGCTTCTTCAGGGCTTTGGTTAGAATGCTAAGCTACGATTATGTGAGAAGAAAGGCAAGTGTCAGAACTATTTTGGAGGCAGAATGCCGAAGCCTCAACACTGGGATCAGAAAAAAAAAAGGCGGGGGGGGAATTAAGGTAAACATTAAGAGTCACACTTGAAAGCTAAACAGTGATTAATTATCCAGGGATGATATTAGAGATGAGCAATAGGTAGACTTTGGCCAAAAACAAAACAAAAAAGGTGTAGAAACTCTGACAGGTGATTTCTTTCTTGCAGTAAAATATATATTACATAAAGTTTGCCACTTTGATCATATTTTTTTGCTTTGTACATTTTAATTTCCTAATTTTTTAAAGTTTTATTTAAATATTTTTAAGGGTACAAGTGATTTTTCATTACGTAGGTGGATCGCGTAGTGGTGAAGTCTGGGCTTTAGGTATACCCATCACCAGAATAGTGTACATTTTACCCAATAGGTAAATTTTCATCCCTTACCCTCTCCCAAACTCCCCACTTCTCAATCTCCAATGTCCATTGTACCACTCTGTATTCCTTTGTGTACCCATAGCTTATCTCCCATTTATAAGTGAGAACATGTGGCACTTGGTTTTCTATTCCTGAGTTACTTCATTTAGGATAATGGACTTCAGTTCCATCTAAGTTACTGAAAAATATATTATTTCCTCATTCTGCTTTATGGCTGAGTAATATCTCATCTCATATATATATATCACACTTTATCCACTCATAGGTTATTGGGTGTTTAACTTTATTCCAACTCTTTGCATCTGTGAATTGTGCTGCAATAAACATACGTGTGCAGGTGTCTTTTGTATATAATGATTTATTTTCCTTTAGGTAAGACACCTAACAATGGGTTTGCTGGGTTGAATGGTAGATCTACATTTAGTTCTTTGAGAAATCTCCATACTGCTTTCCATGGAGGTTGTACTGATTTACATTCCACTAACAGTGTATAAGTGTTTCTCTTTCACAAAATCCACATTAATATCTATTGTTGACTTTTTAATAATGGTCATTCTGGCTGGGGTAAGGTGTTATCGCATTGTGATTTAATTTGCATTTCCCTGATTATTAGTGATATCGATCATTTTTTCATAGATTTGTTAGTCATTTGTATATCTTTCTTAGAGAAATATCTATTCATGTCATTTGCCTACTATTTAATGAAATTATTCATTTATTTCTTGCTGATTTGAGTTCTTTATAGATTTAAGATATTAGTTATTTGTTGGTTATATGGTCTGCAAATACTTTCTCCCATTCTGTAGGTTGTCTATTATTTTTATAATGACCTTCTTTGTCTGCTGTTAATTTAAAGTTTGTTTTGTATGACATAAGAACAGCTACTCCTGCTCACTTTTATTTCTGTTTGCATAGAATTTTTTTCCCACTTCTTTACCTTGAATCTAAAAAAATCTTTACATGTTAAGTGGGTCACTTGATGGCATCAAATGTTTGGTGTGTGTGTGTGTGTGTGTGTGTGTGTGTGTGTGTTTAATCCATTCTACCAATCTATATCTTCAAAGTGTGGCATTTAAATCATTTACATTCGAAGTAAATATTGATAGGTGAGGTACTGTTCGAGTCATCATGTTGATTGTTATCCAGTTGCTTTATTTTCTTCATTGTGCTACTGTTATGTAAGTCCTGAGAATTTCATACTTTCAAATGTTTTTATTTTCTTATTTTTCGTTGGTTTATTACTTTTACTCTACTTTCAGTTGACATGTAATAATTGTACATATTTATGGTATACAGAGTAGTATTTTGATACATTAATACAATGTGTAATAATCAAATCAGAGTAAGTAGTACATTCATCACCTCTAACATTTATTATTTCTTTGTGATGGGAAAACTCAGAATCCTCCTCAGCTTTTTGAAAATATGCAGTAATTTATAACTAAACATTTATATTATAGGTAATTTATAATTTATCCTACAGTGCGGTAGAATATTAGAGGGCATTTCTCCCATCTAGCTGTAATTTTGTATCCAATTATCAACATCTTCCCCAGCTCCCTTCCCCCTTACACTTCCTGGCCTCTATACCCAAAATTCTACTCTCTACTTCTGTGAACTCAAAAATAACGTTTTCAGCTCCCATATGAGTGAGAAGACGTGATACTTATCGTTCTGTAACTAACTTATTTTGCTTAACATAATGTCCTTCAGGACTTGACCCAGAGAAATGATGAATCTGCAGGTATCACGGAAATGGCTAGGTGAAATGATTAATTTGTACTTAATTCATAAAATAACAGTTTTGTTTTCAAATTTGAAATTCACGTATTTATATACTGGTGTGTGTCAATCTTTGATGTTGATGTTTAGAGCTCCTTTGAGCATTTCTTATAGGGCTGGCCTAGCAGTGACATATTCCTTCAGCATTTGCTTTACTGGGAAATATTTTATTTCTCCTTCATTCATGAAACTTAATATGGCTAAATACAGAATTATTGGCTGACAGTTATTCTATTTGAGGAGACTAAAAATAGGATCTGAATACCTTCTGGCTTGTAAGATTTCTGCCAAGAAGTCTGATGTTAGTCTGATAGATTTTATTTTATAAATTACTTGATTCTTCTGTCTCACTGTTATTAGAATTATTTCCTTCATGTTGACTTTAGATAACCCAATGACTATATGCCTTGGTGATGTTCTTTTTGCTATAAATCTCCCAAGAGTTATTTCAGCTTCTTGGATTTGCATATCAAGTCTCTAACAAGTACATGAACATTTTCCTTAATTATTCATTCAAATCGGATTTCCAAGCTTTTTTTTTTCTTCAGAAACACCTATGATTCTTAGGTTTGGATGTTTTACATAATCCCATATTTCTTGGAGACTCTTCACTTCTTTTCATTCATTTTTCTCTATTTTTGTTTGATTCAAAAGCCTTGTCTTCATGCTCTGAAATTCTTCCTTCTACTTGGTCTAGTGTATTGTTAAAGCATCCCATTACATTTTGTAAATCTGTACCTGAGTCTTTCATTTCCAGAGTTCTGTTTGTTTTTCTTAAACTGTTTATCTCAAGAACATTTTTCATTCATATTCCAAATTATGTTTTTATTTTTCATGCAGAAATCTACATTGTTATTGTTTTTCTCAAAATGTCTATCTCAAGAACATTTTTTCATTCATATTCCAAATTATTTTTTTATATTTATGCAGAAATCTACATTTTCATGTGAAATGTTTATATATTTAAATCTTTTTTATTTGACTTTTATTTTAAGTTCAAGGGTACATGTGCAGTTTGTTATATAAGTAAATTTGTGTCAAGGTGTTTGTTTTACAGATTATTTTATCACCCAGGTATTAAGCCTAACACTCAGTTATTTGTATGACCCTCCCCTTTCTCTAACCCTCCAACAGGACTCAGTGACAGCTATCTCCCTCTGTGTGTCCATGCATTCTCATCATTTAGCTCCTATTTATAAGTGAGTGCATGTGGTATTTGTTTTTCTAGTCCTGCATTAGTTTCCTAAGAATAATGACCTCCAGCTCCATACATGTTTCTGCAAATGATATAATCTCTTTTTATGACTGTATAGTATTTCATTGTGTATATATGACACGTTTTCTTTATCCACTCTAACTTTGATGGGCATTTAGGCTGATTCCATGTCTTCGTTATTTTGAATAGTTCTGCAGTGAAAATATGCATAAATGTGTCTTCATGATAGAACAATTTATATTCCCTTGGGTATATACCCAGTAATGGGGTTGCTGGATTGAATGGTATTTGTGTTTTTAGGTCTTTGAGAAATCCTCACACTCCTTTTCACAATGATTAAACTGATTTACATTCACATCAACACTGTATAAGCATTTCTTTTTTTCCACAACCTGTTCAGCATGTTATTATTTGACTTTTTAATAGCCATTCTAACTGGTGTGAGATAGTATCTCATTGTGCTTTTGATTTACATTTCTCTAATGATCAATGATGTTGAGCTTTTTTTTTTTTTTTTTTGTATGCATGTTGGCCACATCTACGTCTTGTTTAGAAGTGTCTTTTCATGCCTCTGGCCCTTTTTTTAATAGGGTTGTTTCTTTTTTATTGTAAATTTGTTTATGCTCTTTATAGATGCTAGATAATAGATCTTTGTCAGATGCATAATTTGCAAATATTTTCTACCATTATGTAGGCTATTTGTTCTGTTGTATCTTTTGTTGTGCAGAGCTCTTTAGTTTAATTAGATCCCATTTGTCAATTTTTGCTATTTTTGCAATTGCTTTTGTCATCTTTGTCATAGAATCTTTGCCCGTTCTTATGTCCAGAATGGTATTGTCTAGTTTTTTATACTTTTGGTTTTACATTTATGTATTTAATCCATCTTGAGTTAATTTTTGTATATGGTGTAAGGAAGTGGCCCCATTTCAATCTTCTGCATATGGCTAGCCAGTTATCCCAGCCCATTTATTGCATAGGGAGTCTTTTCCCCATTGCTAGTTTTTGTCAGCTTTGTCAAAGATGAGATAGTTATAGATTTACAGCCTTATTTTTCAGCCCTCTATTCTTTTTCACTGGTCTATATGCCTATTTTTTTTAACTAGTATCATGCTGCTTTAGTTACTGTAGCCCTGTAGGATAGCATGAAGTGGAGTAGCATGATGTCTTCCGCTTTGCTCTTTTTCCTTCAAATTTTCTTCACTATTTAGACTCTCTTTTTGGTCCCATGTGAATGTTACTATAGTTTTTTTTTTCCTAGTTCTATGAGAAATGTCACTGGTAATTTAATAGAAATAGTGTTGAATCTGTAAGTTGCTTTGGGAACTATGGCCATTTTAACAATACTGATTCTTCCTGTTCATAAGCATGGAATGTTTTATTTTTCTTTTTCTTTTTTGGCATCTCTGATTTCTTTGAGCAGTGCTTGTTTGTTTGTTTGTGATGGAGTCTCGCCTTGTTGCCCAGGCTGGAGTGCAGTGGCATGATCTTGGCTCACTACAACCTCTACCTCCCAGGTTCAAGCAATTCTCCTGCCTCAGTCTCTTGAGTAGCTGGGACTACAAGCGTGCACTACCATGCCCAGCTAATTTTTGTATTTTTAGTAGAGATGGGGTTTCACCATGTTGGTCAGGCTGGTCTCGAACTCCTGACCTCAAGTGATCTGCCGACTTTGGCCTCCCAAAGTGCTGGGACTACAGGCATAAGCCACTGTGTCTGACCCTGAGTAGTGCTTTGTAGTTCTCTTTGTAGCGATCCTTCACCTCCATGGTTAGCTGTATTCCTAGGTATTTTATTATTTTGTGGCAATTGTGAATGAAATTGCTTTCAGCTTGACTGTTGTTGCTGTATAGAAATGCTGGTGACTTCTTTGTGGGGACAAAGAGCTCTTTTTGAGTTTGGATACCAGCAGTCAAGGACTAGAGAGGCTAACATCTTTCCCACTTACTTTTTCCATGGAATACTAAGTCTCTCAGGGTTTGATCCCTGCCAGCTTCTTGTTACTTTGTGTGTGTGTGTGTGTGTGTGTGTGTGTATGTGTGTGTCTGTCATAGATACTTCCAGTTAACTTTCTGATAGGTTCCAGGCTCCCTGCTGCAGGACTACTGGAGGTCCACTCCAGACCCTGTTTGCCTGAGGGTCACCCATGGGGTCTGCAGAACAGTAAGGGTTGCTGCCGGTTTCTTCTTCTGTTATCTTTGTTCCAGAAGGATATAAGACAGCAAAAGTGAAAATTTGTTTGGAAATGTGGTGGGCACTCACCCTCTGTGTTGTTCTTGCTGGGAACTGCACTTCAGCGCTGTTCCTATTCGGCCATCTTGGATCCTTCTCCACATCATGTATTAATAGCAAATAAATATCATCTACATGAAGATGCACTGAACAAACATACAGACAAAATGACTAATCCAGTTGGCACTAGCCCAATTTTATATTTTGAACAAACATACAGACAAAATGACCAATCCAGTTGGCATTAGCCCAATTTTATATTTTGACCATCACAGAGCTGGTATCATGGGCACATGAATAGAATGAGAAAGTGGCAGAGATAGAAGTTAGGCATAGGCTCAACAACATTGACTTTATCTTATCAAGAGCCACCTAGCTATTGATGCCTCTCTGTGTCCAACCTGCAGGCAACAAAATCATTACTGAATCATAATAATATACTATTCTTCAAGGAGACTGGTCAACCACTTGGTGTTAAGTTGAATGCACTGGGCTCTTTTTCTCCTGGAAGGGTCAATGGTTCAACCTTTCAGGGAGAAGTGTGTATGCTACATATGGGTTTACCTTTCCTGTCGATGAAGACTCAACCACATCATTTTATAGGAGCTTACTTAATACTTGTGAGGCATGAGAGTGAGTCTATGAGTATGAGATCTACTGGTCATAACATGTACCACATAATCTAGAATCAGCCAGTATGACAGAATTGTTGAATGATCAGCTTAAGACACAGTTGAAATGGCAGCTTTCCAGCAACACTCTACAAGGATAAGATTCTATTTTTAAAGATACAATATATGAATTATATCAGAGACTTCTATATGGAACAATGTCCCCAGTAGAAATGCAACATTGTTCAGGGAACCAAGGAGTAGAAGTAGGATGGCTCCACTTTCCAACACTCCAAATGACCCACTAGGGGAGGTTGTGTTCCTATTCCCAAAACTCTGGGCTCTTTAGGATTGTATGACTGGATCCCAAATGAATTTACTTTTCTTTGGGATTGCAAACATGGTCTTGTTGAACTGGAAGCTACAGCTTCCACCTGGATTCTTTAGACTCCTTGTGTCCAGGGACCAGAAGATGAGGAGTCAACACTATCAGTGGGTTATTGAGGCTGATCAGCAGGGGGAGAATGGATTCCTTTTACACAATGATGTCAGGGATAAAATGTGTGGCAGTTAGGTAAGTGTTTTTTATCACTTTTTGGAACTTCCATATCTATTGGGACATAGGCAACAACTCTGAGAAAGGAATGATTATTAAAGACTCAGTCATTTTAAGAATAAATTGTTGGGTCCAATGACCAAGCAAAGCATAAAGAACTGCTGAAGTTATAGTGGAAGTGGGAGATTAATAGCAGAATTCCAATGACATTTTTTGCAGAATTAGAAAAACAAAAAAACCTTAAATTTGTATGGAGCTGCAAAAACTCTGAATAGCCAAGAGAACTTTTAGCAAAAATAACAAAGCTGGAGGGATCACACACATTAATTTCATTTTTTATTTTATTATTTATTTATTTTTGAGCCAACGTCTCTCTCTGTTGCCCAGACTGGAATACTGTGGTGCAATCTTGGCTCACTGTAACCTCCACCTCCCATGTTCAAGTGCTTCTCCAGCCTCAGGCTCCCGAGTAGCTGCTATTACAGATGCATGCCACCACGCCCAGCTAATTTTTGTGTCTTTTAGTATAGATGGAGTTTTGCCATGTTTACCAGGCTGGTCTCAAACTCCTGACCTCAGGTGATCTGCCCACCTTGGCCTCCCAGAGTGCTGGGATTACAGACATGAACCACCATGCCCAGCCCACGCTCATTAGTTTCAAAACATATTATGAAGTGATTATAATCAAGACAGCATTATCCACTAGAAAGAAAAAGACACCTCAACTTTGTAAACAGAATTAGAAAGGCGGAAATAAACCCACAGATTTATGATCAATTAATTTTTGACAAATGTGTCAGGAATACACAGTTGGGAAAAAAGTATTTTCAATGAATGGTGCTGAGAAAAACTGAGTATCCAGATGAAGAAAAATGAAACTGGTTTCCCGTCTCTTAACAAAAACAGAAATAAACTAAAAATGGATTAAAATTTAAATCTAAAACCTGAAACTATGGCACTACTAGAAGAAAACTTAGGAGAATTGCTTTATAAAAGTATACTGGGTGACATTTTTTATATGACCCCCAAAACACAGGCAATAAAAGCAAAACTTGGCAAATGGGATACCATCAAACTAAAATACTCCTTCACACCAAAAGAAACAACAAACAAAGTGAAGAGATAACCTACAGATTGGAAAATGCTTCTTGCAAACTATACATTTGGATAAGGGAATAATATTCAAAATATAAAAGGATCTCAAACAATGCAATAGCAAGAAAACAACCCAAATAGGCCTGAAAAAACAAATTTTAAAAGAAAACATATAAATGACCAATAAGTACATGAATAAAAAAGCTCAGCATCACTAATCATTAGGAAAATGCAAATGAAAAACAATATGAGATATAACCTAACACCTGCTAGTATGTCATTGATCAAAAAGATGAATGGGAACAAGTGTTGGCAAGGATGTGGAGAAAAGGGAATTCTTGTACATTGTTGATGGAAAAGTGAATTAGTATAGCCATTATGGAAAACAGTATGGTGATTCCTCAAAAAATTAAAAATAGAATAACTACGTGATTCAGTAATCCCACTGATGGGTATATGTCCAATGGAACTGAAATCAATACGACTAAGGGATATCTGCACTGTCATTCATTTCAGAAATATTTGCAATAGTCAATGCTATGGTTTGGGTATTTGTTTTATGAGGGATTTTTTTTTCAACTTTTATTTTAGGTTCAGAGGATACGTGTGGAGGTTTGTTACATGGGTAAATAGTGTGTTATTGGGGTTTGGTGTACAGATTACTTTGCCACACAGGTAGTGAGCCTAACACCAGTAGGTAGTGTTTTGATTCTTACCCTTCTCCAACACTCCACCTTCGAGTAGGCACTGGTGTCTGTCATTTCCTTCTTTGTGTCCATATGTACTCAATGTTTAGCTCCCACTTATAAGTGAGAACATGTGATATTTGGTTTTCAGTTCATGCATTAGTGTGCTTAGGCAATGGCCTCCAGCTCCATTCATGTTCCTGAAAAGACACAATTTCATTCTTTTTATAGCTGCATAGTATTCTGTGGTGTATATATACCATATTTTCCTTATCCAGTTCACAACTGATGGACCTCTAGGTAGAGTCTATGTCTTTGCTATTGTGAATAGTGGTGTGATGAACATATGTGTGCAAGGCTCTTTATGGTAGAACAATTTACATTTCTTTGGATATATATCTAGTAATGGGCTTGCTGGATAAAATGGTAGTTCTGTTTTCAGTTCCAAACTGCTTTTTACAGTGGCTAAACTAATTTACATTCCCACCAACAGTATATAACCATTCCCTTTTTTTCCAAAGCCTTGCTATCATCTGTTTTTTTTTGTTTTGTTTTGTTTTTTGACTTTTTAATAATAGCTATTCTAACTGGTGTGACATGGCATCTTATTGAGGTTTGGTTTGCATTTCTCTAATGATTAGTCATGTTGACTTTTTTTATATGCTTGATGGATACATGTATGTCTTGTTTTGAAAAGTGTTCATGTCCTTTGTGTATTTTTTTAAACAGAGTAGTTTGTTTTTTGCTTGTTGATTTAAGTTTCTTATGGACTGTGTATATTAGACCTCCATCAGATGCATAAGTCGCAAATATATTCTCTCATTCTCTAGGTTGTGTGTTTACTCTGTTGATAGTTTCCTTTGCTGTGCTGGAGCATGTTAGTTTAATTTCTGGTGGGTTTCTTGTGGTATTTTATTATGGTTTAATTTGCAACACCCCGATGACTAATAAGGTTGGCTATTTATTTATAGGCTTAATGGCTATATTATTACTGTCTTTTGTAAATTCTCTGTTCAAATAGCTTGCCTATTTTTCCACACAGTGTCTATCTTTTTGATCAAAGGGTGCAAAGTTTCAGATACACTGAAGAAATAAGCTTTGCGATCTATTGCACAACAGGGTGACTATACTCAATAATAATGTATATCTCAAAATAACTAAAAGATTTTAAATGCCTCAGCAAAAAATAAAAAATGGGTGAGGTGATGGATATGTAATTAGATTAATTTAATCATTTTATATTTTATATATATACACATATACATATTAGCATCACATTATGTCCTTTAAATGTATATAATTATAAATTGTCAATTAGAAATAATAATTAAAATTAAGACCTCTTTTAAATCATATAACACTATTAAGTATCAAAAGGACAGCCAGAGGGAAACAATATATTTACAATATAATAAAGATATCATAATGAGAATATGTAAATAATTTGTACAAGTAAATAAAAAAAGACACTGTAGAAAAATAGGCAAGATATTTGAACACACACTTTACAAAAGACAATAATAACATAGCCATTAAACCTAGAAATAACTAGTCAATCTTATTAGGAAAATTACAATCATGGGAGGTAAAGGGGAGTAGGCACTTTCTTCACAAGAAGTCAGGAAAGAGAGCATGTACAGGGGAAAAACTGCCACTTTAAAAACCATGAGATCCCATGAGAACTCTCTTACTCTCATGGGAACATGATAGCATGGGGGAAACCACCCCCATGATACAATCACCTCCTACCAGTTCCCTCCTTCTACATGTGGAGATTACAATTCGAGATTAGATTTAGGTTGGGACACAGAGCCAAACTGTATTAACATACAAATAGTAAATCATACAATTCTCATGAATAAAAGAATTAATATTGTTAAAATGACTATATTGTCCAAAGTAATCTACAGATTCATTGCAATTCCTATCAAATTACCAACATCAATTTTCACAGAATTAGAAAACATAATTCTAAAATTCATATTGGGCGGGGCATGGTGGCTCACACTCATAATCTCAGCACTTTGAGAGACCGAGGCAGGCAGATAGGTTGAGCCCAGGAGTTTGAGACCAGCCTTGACGACATGCCAAAACCCCATCTCTATAAAAAAATACAAAAATTAGCTGGACGTACTGGCATTCACCTGTATTCCCAGTGACTCAGCAATCTGAGGTAGAAAGATTGCTTGAGACCAGGAGGCAGAGGTCGCAGTGAGCCAAGATTGTACCACTGCATTCGAGCCTGGGTGACAGAGCAGGACTCTGTCTCAAAAATAAAAATAAAATAAAACTCTTGTGGAACCAGGAAAGAGCCTGAATAGCAAAAGCAATTCTAAGCAAAAATGACGAATCTGGAGGCATCACATTATCTGACTTCAAGCTACACTATAAGGCTATTGCAACCCAAACAGCACACTGGTACAAAAATGGACACACAGATCACTGAAACACAGAACCTAGTAATGAGATCACATTAGTACAACCAAGTGATCTTTGACAAAGTTCACAAAAATAGAGAGTAAGGAAAGGACACCTTATTCAATAAATTGTGTGGAGAAAACTGGATAGCCATATTCAAAAGAATGAAACCAGACTCCTGTCTCCCACCACATACCCAAACTAACTCAAGATGGATTAAAGACGTAAATCAAAAAACTGAAACCATAAAAATCCTAGAAAAGAAAGTAAGAAAAACCTTCTGAACATTGGCCTAGGAAAATAATTTATGACTAAGACCTCAAAAGCAAATGTAACTAAAACAAAAATAGAAGAACAGGATTTAATTAAACTAAAGAACTTCTGCACAGCAAAAGAAACAATTGACAGAGTAAACGGACAACCTACAGAATGGAAAAAAAATTGCAAACTATGCACCAAATGACTAATATTTAGACTTTATAAGAAAATTATATCAACAAGAATAAGACAAATATTATCATTAAACAGTGGGCAAAGAACAGGAACAGATATTTCTCAAAAAAAAAAAGACATATAAGCAACCAATATATATTAAAAAAAAGAAAATGAACATCAGTTAGCATCAGGGAAATGCAAATTAAAACCATAATGAGATATCACCTCACACCAGTCAGAATGGCTATTACTATAAAGTCAAAGAATAACAGATGTTGGTGCAGATGTAGAGCAAAGGAAATGCTTATGCACTGTTGTTGGGAATGTAAACTAGTTCAAACCCTATGGAAAACAATAAGCAGATTTCTCAAAGAATCAAAAACAAAACTACCTTTTCACTCAGCAATTACACTCCTGTTGAAAAGGTAAACTAGTTCAACACATATGGAAAGTAGTATAGAGATTTCTCAAAGAATAAAAAAGAGAACTACATTTTGACCCAGCAATTTCACTACTGGATATCTATCAAAAGGAAAAGTTATATCAAAAAAAATGTGCACTTATATGTTTATTGTAGCACTATTAACAATATTAAAGTAATGGAATCAAAGTAAGAGTACATCAACAGATGCTTGGATAAAGGAAATGTGGTACATATACACCATGTACATACACTACAAAGCCATTAGAGAAAGAAGTCATGGATTTTGCAGCAAAATAGGTGCAGTTGAAGGTCATTATTGTAAATGAAATAACTTCAAAACAGAAAATGAAACACCGCATTTCCTTACTTATAAGTAGGACCTAATTAATAAGTACAAATGGACATAAAGATGAAAATACTAGACACAGTGGACTCCAAAAGAAGAGTGGGAGGAAGAAAAAGTTTGAAAAACTACTTGTTGGGCATTATGTTCACTATTTTGGTGATGCATTCACTAGAAGCCCAAACCCCATCTTTATGTAATCTACCCATGTAACCTGCACATGTACCCCTTGAATGTCTGAGAAAAATTAAATAATAAAATTTTAAAATTATGAAATACACATGATGTCATGTTAGTAGTTACTTAGGTAAAGAGAACAAGGTGTGCTTCCGGGCGCTTGGTGGTGTTCTGTTTCACAAATAGTCTACTTTGTGAAAATTTTTTCTGTATTAAATATTAAAATCAGTTATAAATATAATATATCATACAAGCTACATTCTCTGCTAAGTAATTGTGGTTTAAGATAATATCATAATGGTAATTATCAAATATATAGAACCAAAAAAAAATTTCCATTGACAATTCATAAATATAGCCATCCCTCACATGTGTTTTTGTAGTCAGAAAAATCTAGATCTAGAATTTAATTTAAAGTTGTCTCAGATTTTTAGTGTCCCCATTCAATAATCTAATGAAAGTGAAAATCTTATCAGGAATAACTTATTTTCCATTGAGGCCACACAAAATTTCCAAAAATAAAATTCCAATGAATGTGAGGCATATATTTTAAAATATTAAAGGAAACAAATAAGACACCATTAAGTGAGAGACAGTAGAAAAAAATAAAGATTTCATATATTGAACTGATTAGGTAAGAATATAAAAAAACATGTTTGGCTGGACATGGTAGCTCATGCCTGTAATCTCAGTATGTTGGGAGGCTGTGGCAGGCAGATCACTTGAGGTCAGGAATTCAAGACCAGCCTGGCTAATATGGGGAGACTCCCTCATTATCTCTATTAAAATACAATAATTAGTTGACCGTGGTCCTGCACACCCGTGGTCCCAGCCACTCGAGAGTCTGAAAATCTCCTGAATACAGGAGGTGGAGGTTGCAGTGAGCTAGGACTGTGCTCTGTCTCAAAAAAAATTTTTTTGCCAGATTTAAATAGATAAAAATGAAAACTTTAAAATACAAGTAAGAAATAACATACCAAGTTGAAAAGGAACAAACACAACATCGAAAAAATAAAAACTAGAGACATTGAGTGTTAAAATTCAGTGAATGGATGAAACAAAATAGTTGCACACATCTAAGAGCATTAATGAACGGGACAATATATCAAAGAAATGATCTCAAATATATTTGACAAATATAAAGAAGGAGAAAATATGAAAGAAATATAAGGACATGGAGGATATAGTGAGACAGTCTAACATATATATAATCCAAATGCTAAAAGGACATTAGAGAGCTAATGGGGAAATGAAATATACAAAAAGATAATGGCTGATAATATTTGAATTTTTTTTTTTTTGAGACCAATTCTGGCTCTATCACCCAGGGTGAAGTGCGGTGACACTATATCAGCTCACTACAACCTCCACCTCCTGGGTTTAAGCCATCCTCCCACTTAAGCCTCTCAAGTAGCTGGAACTACAGGCACACACCAACATGCCTAGCTAATTTTTTGTATTTTTGTAGAGACAGTGTTTTACAATGTCTCAAATGCGTGAGCTCAAGTTATCTGCCTGACTCAGTCTTACAAAGTGCTCAGATTACTGGCATAAGCCAACACACCAGGTCGAATATTTCAAACTTGTTGAAGAATAAAAATTCTCAGATCTAGGAAGCTCCAGAAATCTAACTGAAAGTAAACAAATATTATAATTAATATACATTATTGCTAGTTTTAGATACCTAGATGGTAGGAAAATAAAATTTTTCCAAAATGAGTCAAGAAAATGCAAATGTATACATCTATCAAAACATTACACTGTACCTCAAAAATATATACAATCATTATTTGTCAAAAAGCTTAAATATTTCTTTAACCATGAAAACAACAAATCAGGAATTTAAATTTCACCTAATAGAAAAATAGCACATCTAGTTGGATTTACAGGTGCTACTTACATATTCATTCAATAGAATATTACTCTTCTATAAAATGAAATAATTTGACTTACATGTAACAATATAGACAAATTTTACTGATATCATAGTGAAAAAATAAAACAAAAGGAAAAAATGTTTATAATTCCATTTACATAAATTTCAAAAGCAAGAAAAAGTAAATGACATGTTGTTTAAAGAAATCTCCATGGAAACTATAAATATATGGAAAAACAAGAGAGAAATGTTATTACAAAATTCAGAGAGCTTCCTTCACCTGGGAGGGAAGGGGATTCAATTAGATAGAGGCATGTGAAAGACTGTTAAATACTGTTAATATTCGATTTCTTTTTATTTTATTTTAATTTATTTTATTTTTACTATAAGTTCTGGGGTACATATGCAAAATGTGCACATTTGTTACATAGGTATACACGTGCCACAGTGGTTTGCTGCATCCATAACCCCATCATCTACATTAGGTATCTCTCTTAATGCTATCCCTCCCCTAACCCTTAATCCCTGCTATCCCTCACCTAGCCCCCTACCCCGACAGGCCCCGGTGTGTGACATTCCTCTCCCTGTGTCTGTGTGTTCTCATTGTTCAACACCCACTTACGAGTGAGAACATGTGGTGTCTGATTTTTTGTTTTTCTGTCATTTTGCTGAGAATGATGGTTTTCAGCTTCATCCATGTCCCTGCAAAGGACATGAACTCTTCCTTCTTTATGGCTGCATAGTATTCCATGATTTATATGTGCCACATTTTCTTTATCTAGTCTATCATTGATGGGCATTTTGGTTTGTTTCAAGTCTTTGCTCTTGTGAACAGTGCCACAGTAAATATACATGTGTGTGTGCCTTTATAATAGAATGACTTATAATCCTTTGGATATATACCCAGTAATGGGATTGCTGGGTCAAATGGTATTTCTATTTCTAGATCCTTGAGGAATCGCCACACTGTCTTCCACCATGGTTGAACTAATTTACACTCGCACCAATAGTGTAAAAGAATTTCTATTTCTCTACATCCTCTCCAGCATCTGTTGTCCCTGATTTTTTAATGATTGCTATTCTAACTGGCATGAGATGATATCTCAATGTGGTTTTGATTTGCATTTCTCTAATGACCAGTGATGATGAGAAATTTATGCAGCCAACAAACATATTTAAAAATGTTCTATTTCTTAAGTGACACAGTTGGTATTTTTTACTCCTTTTACTATTATTCTTCAAACACACTTTTGTATTTAAATATATATCACAGTATTTTTAAAAGGATAAAAATTACATTTAGCAAAAGAAAGTTGGACAACTTTCTAAGCACAAGAAATAAGAATAAAGACAAGGAAGAATAATTCTTTCATCAATGTCAGTGGCATTGAAAATAGTAACCTTACAAGGGAAGAAATGCTCTCATAGGATAGCTCAAAAGAACTGACTGAAGACAAAATGTCCATTGTTTTCTCATAAAAATACTTCAATAGACCTTCATGTTTAAAAAGATGACCAATGTCAGTTTTATTCCTACAAAACTATATTGATAAAACATAATCACTGTATTTTGAACAATTTCAGTTTGCCTTACTTTATTTCTAAGTAAGACATGATACTAAAGTTCCCCTATGCTGACAATTTGGATGAGTTCAGAAAATAATAGAATTACTATTCCAAGTCCAGCTCAATTTTCTTCTCGAAGTGTTTTGAGACACAATTTTGAAATGTTATATTAGAACAGTATAGCTTTCCAAACTTTAAATGTGGAAAGATAATCTATAAAAAATATTGATAATATAAATTATCCATACTGCAAATTTGTAAGTGTATTAAAAACTCTTCATTTTACATTTCCAGGTAAGCAGGTATTACATACCTCAGAAGAGTAATTGTAATGTAGATATTATTAGATATGCCTTCTAAAGAGATCTGATAAGACATTATGGCATGGAATAAAAAACTATTATGCAACGATTACTTTGAGATGTCTTAAAGATGAATATGTATACCTGTATATCTCATCCATTTAAAGTATAGATAAAATTTCCTTTACATCTGTATATTTGTGTTAAATTTTAAAACTGATTAAGGTTTTCAACGTTTATTTGCAAAGAGACTTCTTGATTTGAAGAGAATAAAAAATAAAAATTGTATTATATTGTCAGTTGTCTGTTGACATTGATTTTGCAAATATAAAATGTATATGCCAATTCTGGAAAGATTATATCTATTAATAATAAATGCTACCATTTTTATATAATTTTATTTCTTAAATTATTGATAATTTAAAATGAAACAATGCATGTCTTGCCTCTGTTCTTTAGGTACTGAAAATTTTAAAAACAGAACTATCTAGACAATAGGGATTATTCTCTTTAATATTTACTATTCTAATGTAATTTTTCACTGTAAAAGAAATCCTAATCAGAATTATATCATATCCTGATAGCCCAAGGGCATTACTTTGTCCATGACTAAATGGTCTTAAACTATAATCCCATTATACCAACTTTTTCTTTCCTAACTGATCAAACTCTTTAAAATGGCATCACTCTATTTCCAAATATCTCCTGAAAAATGAAAGCAAACTCTCAAAAATGGCATTGCTCTGGATCCGAATATCTCCTGAAGAATGAAAACAATACTTCAACCAACTTAAACTTTAATTCTAATAAACAAAAGAAAATTAGCAATTCTCAATATTTGAAGGCAATAAAAGGATCATTACAATGGTTTAACCACCCAGTGGGTTCACCCTGCCTGCTGCCTAGACAGAGTCAATTTATCAAGACAGGGGAATTGCAATAAAGAAAGAATAATTCATTCAGAGATGGCTGTGCAGGAGATGGGAGTTTTGTTATTACTTAAATCTGTCTCCCCATGATAAGCTTTATTTATAAGTCCCTGTCATGCTGCTGCCTTTTTTCATAGATGTCCTGCCCTGCACGGAGTAGTCTAGTCACAGTCTGCCTCCAGAGGCATTGCTGAGCTGCCACAGGCTCTGAGTCTTTAAGGATAATTTGGTTGATGGGGAAAGGCCAGTGAGTTGAGAGTACTGATTGGTCAAGTAAAAGATGAAATCTCGGAAAGTTGAAACTGTCTTCTTGTGCTGAGTCACTTCCTGTGTAGGGTCACAGGATCACATGAGCCAGTTAATCACTCTGGGTGGTGCCAGATGTTCCATCAAGTGCAGGGTCTGCAAAATATCTCAAGCACTGATCTTAAGAGCAGTTTAAGGAGGGTTAGAATCGTGTAGCCTCCAGCTGTATGACTCCTAAACCATATTTTTTAGTCTTGTAGGTAATTTGTTGGTTCTACAAAGGCATTCTAGTTCCCAGGCAAAAGGGAAGTTTGCTTTGGGAAAGGGCTGTTATCATCTTTGTTTTAAACCATAAGCTATAAACTATGCTCCTCCTGAAGTAAGTTCACAGCCTACTCCCAGGAATAAATGAGGACAGCTTAATGGTTAGAAGCAAGATGGAGTCAGTTAGGTTAGATCTCTATCACTGTCTCGGTCATAATTTTGCAAAGGCAGTTTCAATCACATCTAAATTGATTCTTCTGCAACCAGAATATTCCCCGACACTATCCAGCTTACACATTTAGACTTACACATGTGCTGTGTCAGTTCCTGCTGGAGTCACAAGATCACATGAGTCAGTTAATCAATCTGGGTCATGCCAGATGATCTGTCAAGTGCAGGTTCTGCAAAATATCTCAAGCACTGATCTTAGGAACAGTTTAAGGAGGGTTAGAATCACGTAGCCTTCAGCTGCATTACTCCTAAACCATACTTTTTAGACTTGTGGGTAATTTGTTAGCCCTATAATGGCATTCTAGTCCCCAGGCAAGAGAGAGGGGATTTTAAAATATTATATCCATCAAGGTGAATGCCACTCTTTACTCTTGGATTAAGAATTTAGAGGAATCCTTTATTATTTTTGTGGACAAACAGAGTCGAACTTTAATATAGATGAAGAGAATTATTCTGAACTAAATATGAGTGACCAATGGCTAGTAATAAACTCCTGAAAAGATCCTGAAAACAGGTGTCCAAGGCTACAACTTGGTTTTATATATTTTAGGAAGACATAAGACATAAATCAATACATGTAAGTTATACATTGTTTTGGTCTAGAAAGGTGGGACAACTGGAAGAAAGGTATTTCAGGTCACAAGCATATTTAAAGATTTTCTGATTGGCAATTAGTTTAAAGAATTATAATCTAAAATCTACCTAAGTGTAAGTAACATTGATATAAACTGTTAACATGTGAAAGATATTAAGAATAATTCAAAGGTTCAAAAATGTATAGATATCTTGTCTTTTATATGTCTCTTCTTGGGTAAAGAATAAGGCATATGGGATCTAAGATGGCCAAATAGGAACAGCTCGAAAGTGCAGCTACCAGCAAGAACAACGCAAAGAGTGAAGGCCCAATGCATTTCCAAACAAATTTTCACTGCCCACAGACCAGGAGATTCCCAGGCTGAAAAGCGCCATGAGCTTTCAGCACAGTGGTGTCAATTGGTGATGGATTGGGGCATAGAAACTCACACAAATCAAGGTGGCCATTTCAACTGTCAACTGGAATGCCTGGGAGACACAGTCAACCATTCAACTGAAAGGGAGGGGGCAGAGACAGTGAACCAGGCGATCTGGCTTGGCAGGTACCACCACAAAATAAGCAATCTGACACACTCTGGATTGAGAGTTTCACAGCAAGGCAGCTAGACCCAGGATGGTCTAGTTCAGTGGGGGGAAGGGAGACCACCACTACTGAGGCAGTCTGCCACTGCCGAGGCAGTTCACACAGCAGCTGGGCAGAGCCTGTGGCAGCTCAGCAATATCTCTGGGGGCAGACTGTGACTAGACTACTCCGTGTGGGGCAGGACATCTATGAAAAAAGTCAGCAGCATGACAGGAACTTACAAATAAAGCCAACCTTTATTTATAAAGGTGCTCTAGGACAAAGCACTTGGGAAAAGGGGCGGTTAGGAGTTCCACTGCAGCAGACTTAAAAGTACCTGCCCAGCAGCTCTGCACAGAACAACAGAGCTCCCAGCACAGCACTTGGGCTTCTATAAGGGACAGACTGTCTCCTCAAGCAGCTCCCTGAACCCCGTATACTCAAACAGACACCTAATAAAGGAGAGCTCATGCTGAAATCTGGCAGGTACCCTTCTGGGACAAAGATAACAGAAGAAAACGGCAGCAACTCTTACTGTTCTGCAGCCCCCGCAGGTGACCCCTAGGCAAGCAAGGTCTGGAGTGGACCTCCAGCAGTCCTGCAGCAGAGGGGCCTGACTGTTAGAAGGAAAACTAAGAAACAGAAAGAAATAACTTCATCATCAACAAAATGGATATCCACTCAGAGACCCCATTCAGAAGTCACCAACTACAAAGACCACAGGGAGATAAAGCCATTAAGATGGGAAGAAACCAGCACAAAAATGATGAAAACATCAAAAATCAGAATGTCTCTCCTCTTCCAAAGGATCACAACTCCTCACCAGCTAGGGATCAAAGATGGCTGGAGAATGAATCTGATGAATTGATGGAAACAGTCTTCAGAAAGTGGGTAATAACAAACTTCTCAGAGCAAAAAGAACATGTGCTAACCCAATGCAAAGAAACTAAGAACTTAGAAAAAAGGTTAGATGAGATGCAAACTAGAATAAACAGCTTTATTCTCGATGCAAACTAGAATAAACGACTTGATGAAACTGAAAATCACAGCACGAGAACTTCACAAAGCATATACAAGTTTCAATAGCTGAATCAACCAAGCAGAAGAAAGGATATCAGAGGTTGAAGATCAACTCAATGAAATAAAATAAGAAGACAAGAATAGATAAAAAAGAGTGAAAAGAAATGAACAAAGCCTCCAAGAAATATGGGATTATGTGAAAAGACCTAATCTATGTTTGTAGGTGTACCTGAATGTGACAGAGAAAATGAATCCAAGCTGGAAAACAGTCTTCAGGATATTATCCAGGAGAACTTCACCAACCTAGCAAGCCAGGCCATGGAAACCCCACAAAGATATTCCTCAAGAAGAGCAACCCCAAGGCACATAATTGTCAGATTCACCAGGGTTGAAGTGAAGGAAAAAATGCTAAGGGCAGCCAGAGAGAAAGGTCGGGTTACTCACAAAGGGAAGCCCATCAGACTCACAGCGATCTCTCCGCAGAAACCCTACAAGCCAGAAGAGAGTGGAGGCCAATATTCAACATCCTTAAAGAAAAGAACTTTCAACGTAGAATTTCATATCCAGCCAAACTAAGCTTCATAAATGAAGGAGAAAGAAAATCCTTTATGGACAAGCAATTGCTGAGAGATTATGTCACTGCCAGGGCTGCCTTACAAGAGTTCTTGAAATAAGCATTAAACAAGGAAAGGAACAACCAGTACCAACCACTCCAAAAATGTGCCAAATGGTAAAGATCATCAACCCAATGAAAAAAATCCATCAACTACTGGGCAAAACATCCAAGTAGCATCAAAATGGCAGGATCAAATTCACACATAACAATATTAACCTAAATGTAAGTGGGCTAAATCCCCCAATCAAAAGAAACAGACTGGCAAATTGAATAAAAAGTCAAGACCCATCCATGTGCTGTATTCAGGAAATCCATCTCATGTGCAACAGGCTCAAAACAAAGGGATAGAGGAAGATTTATCAAGCAAATGGAGGGCAAAAAAAAAAAAAAAGCAGGAGTTGCAATGCTAGTCTTTGATAAAATGAACTTTAAACCAACAAAGATCAAAAGACACAATGAAGGGCATTACATAATGGCAAAAGGATCAATGCAACAAGAAGAGCTAACAATCTTAAAGATATATGCACCCAATACAGGAGCACACAGGTACATAAAGCAAGTTTTTAATGACCTACAAAGAGACATAGACTCCCACACAACAATAGTGGGAGACTTTTAACACTCCACTGTCAGTATTAGACAGATCAACAAGGCAGAAAATTCACAAGGATATCCAGAACTTGAACTCAGATCTGGACCAAGTGGACCTAATAGACATCTACAGAAATCTCTACATCAAATCCACAGAATATACATTCTTCTCAGCACCGCATTGCACCTACTCTAAAATTGACCACGTAATTGGAAGTAAATCACTCCTCAGCAAATTCAAAAGAATGGAAATCATAACAGTCTCTCAGAGCACAGGGCAATCAAATTAGAACTCAGAATTAAGAAACTGACTCAGAACTGCACAGCTTCATGAAAACTGAACAACTAGCTCCTGAATGTCAACTGGATAAACAATGAAATGAAGGCAGAAATAAAGATGTTCTTTGAAACCAACGAGAATGAAGACACAACGTACCAGAATCTCTGGGACATATTTAAAGCAGTCTAGAGGGAAATTTATACCAATACATGCCCACATGAGAAGCGAGGAAAGAACTAAAATCAACACCCTATCATCAAAACTGAAAGAGCTAGAGGAGGAAGACCAAAAAAACTCAAAAGCTAGCAGAACACAAGAAATAACTAAGATCAGAGCAGAACTGAAGGGGATAGAGACACAAAAAACCCGTCAAAAAAATCGATAAATCCAGGAGCTGATTTTTATAAAAGATCAACAAAATAGACAGACCACCAGCCAGATTAATAAAAAAGAAAAGGGAGAATAATAAAATAGATATAATAAAAAATGATAAAGAGGATATCACCACTGATTCCACAGAAATACAAACTACAATCCAAGATTACTATAAACAACTCTATGCACATAAACCAGTAAACCTGGAAGAAATGTATAAATTCCTGGACACTTGCACCCTCCCAAGCCTAAACCAGGAAGAACTTGACACCTTGAATAGACCAATAACAAGGGCTGAAGTTGAGACAGCAATTAATAGCCTACCAACCAAACCAGTCCGGGTCCAGACAGGTTTACAGCTGAATTCTACCAGATGTACAAAGAGGAGCTGGTACCATTCCTTCTGCAACTATTCCAAACAATACAAAAAGAGGGAATCCTTTCCAAATCATTTTATGAGATCCACATCATCCTGATACCAAAACCCGGCAAAGACTCTACAAACAAAGAAAATTTCACACTAATATCCATGATGAACATAGATGCAAAAATCTTCAATAAAATACTGGCAAATTGATTGCAACAGCACATCAAAAAGCTTATCCATCACGATCAAGCATGCTTCATTCCAGGGATGCAAGGCTGGTTCAAAATACGCAACTCTATAAACATAATCCATCACATAAACAAAATCAAAGACAAAAACCACATGATTATCTCAATAGATGCAGAGAAGACCATCAACAAAATTCAACAGCCATTTATGCTAAAATCTCTCAATAAACTAGGTATCGAAGGAACATATCTGAAAACAATAAAAGCTATTTATGACAAACCTACAGCCAATATCATACTGAATGGGCAAAATCTGGAAGCATTCCCTTTGAAATACAGCACTAGACAAGGATGCCCTCTCTCATCACTCCTATTGGAAGTTCTAGCCAGAGCAATAGGCAAGAAAAAGAAATAAAGCATATTAAATTAGGAAAAGAGGAAGTCAAATTGTCTCTATTTGTAGACGTCATGATTGTATATTTAGAAGACCCTATCATCTCAGCCCCAAATCTCATTAAACTGATAAGCATCTTCAGCAAAGTCTCAGGATACAAAATCAATGTGCAGAAATCACAAGCATTTCTATACACCAATAACAGAATAACAGAGAGCCAAATCATGAGCAAACTCCCATTCTCAATTGCTACAAAGAGAATAAAATACCTAGGAATACAACTAACAAAGGATGTAAAGGACCTCTTCAAGGAGAACTACAAACCACTGCTCAAGGAAATAAGAGAGAACACAAACAGTTGGAGAAACATTCCATGCTAATGGTCAGGAAGAATCAATATCATGAAAATGGCCATAATGCCCAAAGTAATTTATAGATTGAATGCTATCCCCATCAAGCTACCAATGACCTTCTTCACAGAACTGGAAAAAACCACCTTAAACTTTAAATGGAACCAAAAGAGAGCCCGGCATAGCCAAGACAATCCTAAGGAAAAAGAACAAAGCTGGAGCCATCATGCTGCCTGACTTCAAACTATACTACAAAGCCACAGTAATCAAAACAGCATGGTACTGGTAACAAAACAGAGACATAGACCAATGGAACAGAACAGAGGCCTCGGAGGCAACACCACATATCTACAACTATCTGATCTTTGACAAACCTGACAAAAACAAGCAATGGGGAAAGGATTCCCTGTTTAATAAATGGTGTTGGGAAAATTGGCTAGCCGTGTGCAGAAAGCAGAAACTGGACCCCTTCCTGATCCCTTGCATGAAAGTTAACTCCAGATGGATTAACGACTTAAAAATAAGACCTAACACCATGAAAACCCTAGAAGAAAACCTAGGCAAAACCATTCAGGACATAGGCATAGACAAGGATTTCATGACTAAAACACCAAAAGTGTTGGCAACAAAAGCCAAAATAAACAAATGGGATCTAATTAAACTCCAGAGCTTCTGTACAGCAAAGGAAACAATTATTAGAGTGAACCAGCAACCAACAGAATGGGAAAAAGTTTTTGCAATCTACCCATCTGACAAAGGCCTAATATCCAGAATCTACAAAGAACTAAAAGAGATTTACTAGAAAAAAACAAACAAACCCAGTCAAAAGTGGGCAAAGCATATGAACAAGCACTTTACAAAAGAAGACATACATGAGGCCAACAAACATACGAAAAAAATGCTCTTCATCACTGGTCATTAGAGAAATGCAAATCAAAACCACATTGAGATACCATCTCACACCAATTAGAGTGGCAATCATTAAAAAATCTGGAGACAACAGATGCTGGAGAGGATGTGGAGAAATAGGAACACTTTTACACTGTTGGTGGGAGAACAAATTAGTGCAACCATTGTGGAAGACAGTGTGGCAATTCCTCAAGGACCTAGAAATAGAAATTCCATTTGACCCAGCAATCTCATTACTGGGTATATACCCAAAGAATTATAAATTGTTCTATTATAAAGACACATGCACACGTATGTTCATTGCAGCACTGTTTACAATAGCAAAGACCTGGAACCAACCCAAATGTCCATCAATGATAAACTGGATAAAGAAAATGTGGCATATATACACCATGGAATACTACACAGCTGTAAAAAATGATGAGTTTGTATCCTTTATAGGGACATGGATGAACCTGGAAACCATCATTCTCAGCAAACTGACACAAGAACAGAAAACCAAACACCTTATGCTATCACTCATAGGCAAGTGTTGAACAATTAGAACATGTGGACACAGGGAGGGGAGCATCACACATTGCAGTCAGTTGGGGAGGCTAGGGGAGGGACATTAGGGGATGGGGAGTGTGAGGAGGGATAACAAGGGGAGAAATACCAGATATAGGTGATGGGGGGATGAAGGCAGCAAACCACCTTGCCATGTATGTACCTATGCAACAATCCTGCATGATCTACACATGTACCCCAGAACCTAAAGTACAATAAAAACAAAAAAGAAAGAAAAAGAAAAATAGACAGAAAATCCAAATAAACACAATCAGAAATGGCAAATGTGACATTACCACTGACCCCACACAAATACCGGAACAACCCTCAGAGACTATGATGAATACCTTTATTATATGATGAATACACCATTATTATATGATGAATACACATAAATTAGAAAACCTAGAATAAACAGATGAATTCCTGGAAACACACAGCCTCCCCAAATTAAACCAGATAGACATTGGAAACCAGAACAGATCAATAATGAGTTGTGAGATTGAATCGATACTAAAAAGCTTGCCACCCAACACAAGCCTTGGCCTAGATGGATTTACAGCCAAATTCTACCAGATATACAAAGAAGAACTAGTACAAATCCTAGTAAAATTATTGTTAAAAAATCAAAAAGAAGGTTCTCCTCCCTAATACATTTTATGAAGTCAGTGTCATTTTGATTGAAAAAAGAAAACTAGTAAAGGTACAACCAAAACGGAAAACCAAAGGCCAATATCCCTGGTTAACATATGTGCAAATAACCTCAACAAAATACTAGAAAACTGAATCCAACAGCACATCAAAAAGTCAATTCACCACAATCAAGTAGGTTAATTCTTGGGATTCAAGGTTGTTTGAATATGTGCAAATTAATAAATTTGATTCACCACAAAACAGAATTAAGAATGAAAGCTCATTATCATCTCAATAGACACAAAAAAGACTTTTGGTGAAATTCAACATCCTTTCATGTTTCAAAACCCTCAACAAATTAGGCAATGGCGGAACATACTTTAAAATAATAAGAGACATCTATTACAAAACTCATGACCAACATTGTATTAAATAGTCAAAAACTAGAAGCATTCATTTTGAGAAGTGGAACAAGACAAGGATGCCCACGGCCACCACCTGTATTCAACATAGTATTAGAAATCTCAGCCAGAGCAATCAAGCAAGAAGATAAAGAAATAAAAGGCATCCTCATAGGAAGAGAGGAAGTCCGACTGTCTGTCTTCACAGACAATGTAATTCTATATCTAAAAACTTCACAGATTCCACCAGAAGGCTCCTAGATCTGATAATTAATGTACAAAAATCAGCAGTTTCTACAAATAGCTTCCATGCTAAGAGGTAAATCAACAATGAAATCACATTTACAATATCCACAAAAAGAATAAAATACTTAGAAATATAGCTTACCGAGAGGGTGAATGATCGCTATAACAAGAATTATAAAATAGTGTTGAAAGAAATCAAAGGCAACACAAACAAATAGAAAAACATTCCATGCTCATGGAGAGGAAAAACCAATATTGGTAAAATGGCCATCAGAGCAAAGCAATTCACAGATTTAATAATATTCCTATCAAACTACTAAGGTCATTTTTCACAGAATTAGAAAAAGCATTCTGAAATTCATATGGAACTAAAAAAGAGCCTGAATCATCAGAGCAAACCTAAGCATTAAGAACAAAGCTGGAGGCATCACACTACCTGCCTTCAAACTATACTATAAGTCTACAGCAACCAAAACAGCATAATACTGGTACAAAAACAAACACATAGACCAGTGGAACAAAATAGAGAACCCAGAAATGAAGCCATGCACCTACAACCACAAGATCTTCAACAAAGGTGACAATAATAAACAATGGGGACTGGACTTCATATTCAATAAATGGTACAGGGATAACTAGCTAGCCATATGTAGAAGATTGAAGCTGGATCTCTTCCTTTCACCATACACAAAAAAATCAGTTCAAGATGAATTAAAGATTTAAATTTAAGATCTTAAATAAAACCATAGAAGAAAAAGTAGAAAATACTATACAGAATATCTGAAAGTTTAACACAGAGTTGTTGGGAATGTTATATGGTACAACCACTCTGAGAAACAATTCAGCAGTTTCATAATAACGGAAACATATAACCACCACATGATTCCACTCTGAGATATTTATCAAAGATAAATAAAGCTTGTATCCATACAAATACTTGTACTCTAATGTTATACCAGTTTTATTTGTGACAGCTAAACTTTGGAAACAACTCAAATGTCCACGAATACGTGAACTAGTAAGTGAATTGTGATATATACATATAATAAAATATTGTAACCATAAAATTCAACTATCCATATATTCTACAATGTGAATGAATCTCAAAACAATTATTCTGAGTGAAAGAAGCCAGGCAATAAAAGGATATCTACAATGTGATTTCATTTACATACACGAAATGTTTTACATTAATTGGACATACTTATATGATCTCAGGAATTTATTCCTCTTTGTGTGTGTGTGTGTGTGTGTGTGTGTGTGTGTCCTAGGTATAATTTCCTAGATCAGTATACTAAAAATCTTTAAAAGTAATGTCATATTAGTGGCGACAGTGTTCAGATTATGATCTGTAAATGACATTGTCCAATAAAAGAAACAAGAACCTTGGAGAATGGCTGTTT
The DNA here is from genome assembly GCA_004027715.1 of Plecturocebus donacophilus. Classification (NCBI taxonomy): domain Eukaryota; kingdom Metazoa; phylum Chordata; class Mammalia; order Primates; family Pitheciidae; genus Plecturocebus; species Plecturocebus donacophilus. The sequence continues at coordinate 7,939 of PVKP010020211.1, read as the reverse complement.
TAAAGTCTGAATAAGGAATATATAGGATGACCCTTGTACGTCTTATTATACCAGACAAATGACAAGGTATCTAGGACTTTTGGCATAATGTTAAAAACACACAATGGCCAATTTTGACTAGCACTCACTGGGCAAAAATAGGGCTATTTGAGCATCAATACATTGAAAACTGCAACACATTAAATAGACATCAAATATAAAAATATTTCAAATATAAAAAATCTAGTCATTCATAAAGACACTTAGAACTCACTAGTCACCTTTAGACCTTGCCAGTACACCAACTCACTACTCCAAAATCTACAAATAAGGTGAATGAATAAAGCACGCATCCTGCCTTTTCTGTAAGGAAACAGCTTCAAGGTTATCAAATAGTTGATGAGTAGTTCTATATAGAATTCAAGCTAATAAATTCAGATAGACTGTACAATTGTAAAGTGACCCTTTTGCAACCTCTAGTAAAATAAAAGACCTGGGCAACAATCATCACAGTTGCTAGAGGAACTTTATTATGACTGTATGAGGCTGACAACTCTTGAACCCTCTGATCAACTTTATGAAATCATATGTCCTCTGATTTGACACTATATGAAGTAAACAGCACTACTCTTGCTAACATAAGTAAAATTGAATCTAATTAAACTTCAAAATATATTAATGACATAAACTGGGAGATTAAAGCAGCATGTTAAATTAGACTACAAGGATTCCATCAGCTAAATTTAGAGACTGGGAAATTCTACAGGACAAATTATCCACATTCTTTAACAAATATGTGGCTTGTTAAAGGGGTAAAGTGAACCTGTGAACCTATTAGGAATTAGAAGAGATCTCTCAAACTAACACAAATATGTGACTTTATTGAGTTCTGCTTCAAACAGAACAAATGTAAAAACAGGTTTTTTGAGACACGATGAAGAAACTGAACATGTACTGCTTACTGGATGATATTAATGAATTATAGTTAATTTGGGGATGTAATAATAAAATTGTGGATATCTTTTTTTCTGTTAGCGCAGTGAAGTATTTTTGGGTGAAATAACATGTTTGGAATTTGCATTATAATTACTACAGAAGAAAAATAAGTGTGGATGGGGAATAGATAAAGCTAAAGTTGCAAAGTGTTGATAATTTTTTAATCTGGGTGATAGGTATGTAAAGACTTATTATAATATATTCTGTTCTTTTATGTTTGAAAGTTAAAAGTTATGAATTTCAATAAATTATTTAGTTAACAAGCCCATGTAGAATATAGAAAGCCATATAGCCTAGTACCTATACTATGCCTATGGAAATATTTTAACTGTAGAAAAATAACTTGGTTGAGAATTAATTTACAAGCCATAATATAATGTCTGTGGATTCAGTTTGCCTAGGTATAAATTCTGGCTTTCCTGCTTGCTTACTGTACAGCCTTGAAAAAGTTGTATAACCTTTCTAAACCTCAATTTTCTTAGCATTTTAATGAAAATAATGACTTTTAATGAAAGTATTAACTTCATAGAGGCACTGTGAGGTATAACAAATAACCCGTGTGAAGTGTTAGCGTAGTGTATAGCCCATAATAAATGTCTAATAAAGGTTAATTGCTTTTATTAATCTGTAGTCTCAGGCTCCAAATTAAAAGAGGAGAAAACTATTGAAATCACTACTTGTAATACATAGAATTCCAAGCTGGATATAATCTTCAGAAATTATCTTGTATCCTCAGACAATTTAAAGCTGAAGTCACCAGAAAGAGGAATAAAATAGAGACTATCTTATTCACGTGAAATAGAGACTATAAAGATGCCGTAGTACCTATTTTTCCTCTCTTGGATAATTTATCTCTCTGTTTCTCCCTCTGGACACTGCCTTCCCCCAACTCACAAATTATTTAAGTTTATAAACCCAAATCATACACAATTATTTTTAAATGGTCTGACAGTGCAGAATGTAGACATATTTCTTTACAGTTTGGACATTATCATTACTTCACACCCTAGTGCAAGATGTAGTATTTATAAACAAGAAATTTAGGGAACAGAGATATCACATGTAATACCAATTTGAACCTTGACATATGTAGAAACCAAGGTTTGCTTGGAAGTTTACAATAAAAAGTAACTAGATTTATTCCATTTATGTGATTAATAAAGTTATATGTACTGCAAAAATCTAACCACTCTTCAGGTTTTATAAAGGTTTGTGGTTAACATTACTTGAACATTATCCATAAGGTCTTGACTCAGAGACACTGATGATGGTTTTTTCATGGCTGCGGCTGCAAATAAAATATCTGCACTCTTTATAGGTGTTCAGTACATAATTATACAAATTCAATAAACACATACCTGAAGGCTAAAGAATCAATAAAGAAATTCCATTCCCAAGATGCTTTGAAAAGCTAATTGAGAGCATCAGGTGAGGAGTGTAGAAAGGCACATTGAAAAGCAGAGCTTTAAGGTAATATACATATTCAGAAAATTTCTACTTAAAAACTCACTTATCTCAATATTTTACTTGTATGTACAGGTCAGTGGATATCTATGTAAAAATATTGCAGAGGACAATTCCATTTGTGAATGCTAAAAGTATATAATCCACATCAGTGCATACACTGTATACAATCAAAAAAGTATATATAACGTTGATAATATATTCCAAAAAATAGCTTTAATAAAGATATAGAAGGGATGACTGTTGAAACAACTTAAATCACTTACTCATTGTGTAAGGAAAATGGAAAACAAGTTAATTATGATGACTGAGGCCAAGCATCAGATTTATGTTGTTTCATACTGATATTTCAAATGATCTTTGAGATTTTTTTTAAGTTTGCTACCATGAAATTCTAATTGAACTGACTTTTCTTCTATATACTTACAACAATATTTTTGTAACCATGCAACTAATGCTTTATTCCTAATACATATTTTAAAGATATTATTATTAATAAAGACATATCAAATCTTAAATGTTTAATATATTTCTTCTTCTAATATTAATGCCAGATCTAATTATTAAAAAAGAAAAATAATTATATTGTCATTTTAGACAACAATGAGTGCCAATGTGTGTAATTTAGAAAAAAGGAAATTCACATTCACAGTCTTGAACTAACAAGGTTGACTATATATACTTCTCAAATATATCAGATTTATATTGAGCTTTGCATTACATTTTAATTGGATATATTTGGATGGATAAACAAAATGTATCAATGATAATACCCTTCCTAAATATGTCCACAGACTAATCTATTCAAGGATTTACAGTAGACAGCATATAAACATTATTCACGTATCTTTTCTTCTCTGTAGCTAGTCCGACCCCCACCCCAATTCAGGAGATCCAGCTGAGGCAATTCATAGCAGAACACTTCAGTAATTCAGGTGCAGTTCACTTTAAAAAGGCAAGTCAAAACCCAACAACTAAAAAAAAGTTCTATCACAATTAAAAATCACTTTAAAATTTTTAAATATATTTTGATATCCTATTTCAGAGTTTATTTGACAACTTATACTTGAAAGGGCATCTCTTAAATTTAATCAGTTGTAAATTTCAAAAGATTCTTAATCTTGTATTTGGAATATATTTTGTTCATTTGTTCATTTTAAATTACAATCTGTTTTACTTTCAATTTTTAAATTTATTTTCTAAATACCTTCATAATTTTTCTGGCTATGAAATTGACATATACATGCTACTAAAAATATAGAAAACTATGAAGAATAATACAAAAATTAAATAATCTTATCACCTAGATAAAACTACAATTAATTCTTGGTGTATGCATTGCCAGAATTTTCTAGGCACAGATGCAGATACAGGTATAGTAAGTATATTTTGTACAAAAATGATGAAGCTATACATTCTGTTATTCAAGCTACTGATTCCACTCAACAATGTACCCCAGATATAGTTTCATATCTGTATATACTGCACTTATCTGCATCACTTTAAGGACTATAATATTCTAGCTAACTATGAGCTATTAAACAAGAATTAAACTTTTAGGCCTCAATTCCTGGATGTTGAACAGAGAAATGGCAATCTGTCGATTAAATGTATTCCTGTCAAATCAAGGACTGAATGATTGAAAAAGATGTATTCAAAGATCAGTTACTATAGTTAATTCTTTTATCCTGGGTAAAATATGCAATTACAGTTATTTCATAACAGTTAAAATAAGCAAAACTTGAAGAATTTACTTAAAATTTTGTGAAATTAAATCAAAAGGAGCCTCCCTCCAAAAAAACTCATGATGCAGATAAACACAAAATTCCTACTCAAACACAATACATAGCAAATAATTATTGATAACAATATTCTTTTCTTCCTCTATTATTTTTCCCTTTTTATGTTTTTCCTTTTCAAGATCTCTCTACTCTCTCTTAACAATTGTTTACAAACTTACAGGCAGCAAATCCCCAACTTATGTTTTTCTCTATTGAGTCTTTCCAGCAAAAACAAACTAAATACCTTTTAACACTAAAATCAGTACTTGATAAACAATAGCCAACGATAAATTACTGTACTTAACACGAATCTTCAAACAAAATGGCAAACATATACTTCCTGGGAGATGACATTTTTAAAATTTTTAGAAGCTAAAACTTTCATAGACAAAATTTATTTCATTAAGTTCTGTTCACTATTCCACATTAAAGAATGCAGACTGTGGCACTCACGCAAACAACTTCAATTTTATTTTAGTTCTTTTATGTTTTTCTAAGAAGTAATGTAAGGGAAAGAAAACTACTCTTTAAAGGGAATGGACTTTATTCTGTAATTTTCTGTGATACCTCTTTAGACAGATTGAAATAACACAGACACACACACACACACACACACTCTGTCTTACAGGACAGACGTACTAGATGATGCATGTATTAACTGGCCTGCTTCTGCCAACTCAATGGCATGTTTTCTCTCAAGCTTTTCACAAAGAAGCACAGTGCTTCTTTGATGTTTGATGTGGGATGGTCATATTCTCTGAGCAAAATCTGCAGATATCTACTGTTGAAATACTCCAATCTGTTCAAGAAGCAAATAAAATACAAATTCCACAAATTGACTGCCATCTTTAGGACTTTTAAATTCTAGTCCGATGGTTTCAGACCTGGTTCATAGGCTGCCTATTCCTAATTTACTTGGTTGAAATTTAATCTATGGTGGAGAGGGAAAAAGCACACAGAAAATTCCAAATTAGTTTCAAATATGTGCTTACGAAGAAATTAAATGTTTATGTTTATCCCACTAGAGCCAATCAGATGAAGAGAAAGCAGATCATGGAGAAGAAACCTTTGTACCAAAGACAGAAATACTGGCCAAACAGGGTCTATATTTCAGAGAAAGCTATGAAAGAGGAGAGCACTTCATACAGTTACTTTCAAAGAATAGGGGAAAAAAAATGGCATACCTTTGTTAAAGGTTTCCTTAAGGAATCTGAATTAAAACTTACACAGTAAACTCACAAAATTAAAGAGAAATCATGTTAATTCACAGCTTCATAACACTTGAGTGAAAATATTCAACTAAATATAGATTTATGGCCCATAACTTATATTTTCTTTAAAAAAAAAGAATGCTCTGTAATATAAAAGACTTCATTGAGATTTACTTCTTTTGTAAATTTTTACATATAAAAAGGCATATTCTGATGCTCTAAAGATCTGAGGACTTTTTGACTCTAAGCTCAAGTTGTCAACCTGAAATATGCTAGGAAGATAATAGGCGACAGCATTAGGTTCAGAAAAAAAAAGACACACACACACAATAATAAAAATTTAAAAACTGTGTAGAATATTACAATAGCAATTTATACCTGTGAAGGAAAAAAACCTGGACCTAGAAATTTATGGGGCTTGATAGAGGTTATATTTTAAGGGAGGGACATATTTATGCAGAAAAAGAAATGAGAACAAGGGGAAGAGGAAGGAAAAAGACAACCCAAATTTGTACAACAATGAAGCTTTCAAAGTTTGTGTGGCTATACTGCAAATAAGTCTTACCATATAAAACCACCATGAAACATATCCAAACAGAAAGTGAAGTCGTTAGCTCCAAATCTCTATGATAAATTTTTAAAAATTATTGTTTTGCTGTTTGACTTTAAAAAGACAAAATATTGCATGTAAATACTCCCAATCTTGATGTGTATACTTTCCTTGTAATGAAAACTATGCATCAAAATCAAACACTTGGAAAGGTCCATTTTGTTAGATCATTTGCATTTACAATTAGGTTAGAGGAATCTATTCTTTATCAGTTTACAATAAAATTGCTTTGGGAAAGACAATTATCTTAATTTCTTTTGGTCCTCTGACCTTAAATTCACCTTCTAAGACACATCTCCTAGAAGGTGACATAAAAGGATGCCTACAAATTATCAAGCCTAGCACTAGTCCCATGTGTTTGCTGCTAAAATCAGATCTTTTATTTTATACAGTTCCTGTCAGGAATGTAAGCAGAAGCTGCACAGTTTAATGTATTGCTATCAGGGCACATAGAAACAAATAATAATTTAAACATTTGAATTGAAATATAGGACTGAATTTAGTATCAGGACACAAAAATGCCCTTTTTATAATTCATTATCACTCATTTATTCATTCAAAAATATTTATTAGGTACCCAGTCTGTCATTTAACAAGATAATATCTCTAACTTCATGCAGTTTATATTCGGGTAGGAGAGAAAGATACAGTAAAAATAACAATATATTTTTATAATGATTATTTTTTTAATTAAAAATTAAAAATATTATTTACTAAACAAGATAAGTATTAAAATATCAGTTGTGTTCTTCAGAGAATTCAGAGACTTCAGAGAAGTCCACTCATAGAGAGAATCATTGAGTAGTGAGGGGAAAACTCTCTGAGGAGACAAAATTAAACCAAAACTTGAATGACAAGAAAATTCTGGGCATTAAAGAATCATGTAGAACATCCCAGGCAAAGAGAACATTATGCAAAGTCTTTATGGTAGAAATGGGCTGTATTCAACCTGTTGAAGAAACAGACAGAATGACAATATGGTTGAAGTGTAGTAAATGACAGGGAGAATAATATGAGATGAGGCAAGAAAGCTTAGTAGCCAGTTGGTGCAGTGCTTTGTAAACCAAGGTAAAAGTTTGAATGTCTTTAAGTGGCAAAATATTAGAAGGTTTACATAAAATAGTAATACGATTTGATGTAAGCTCCCTTTCTCTGTAATTGAGAATAGTATTCTCAAGAGAAAGGGATAGCCAGAAATTTTACGGCATACTATTACACTTTTAGAGTCTGGATTTTGTATCAATCACATCTCTCCTGGTAAGGAAAAGAAAAAGAAAGGTTTCTGCTTTTGTTTTTAGCTTCATCTTTTTTTTTAATTTATTTATTTTACTTTAGGTGCATACTATATCTGGCATTTCTCCCCATGTTATCCCTCCCCACCCTCCCCTCCCTGTCCACCCCCCGCTGTCTCTCCCCTACTCCCTCCAACTGCCCCCAGTGTGTGATGCTCCTCTCCCTGAGTCCACGTGTTCTCATTGTTCAACACCCACCTATGAGTGAGAACATACGGTGTTTGGCTTTCTGTTCTTAGTTCTGGGGTACATGTGCAGAACGTGCAGGTTTGTTACAAACGTATACAAGTGCCATGGCAGTTTGCTGCATCCATCACCCCGTCACCTACATTAGATATTTCTCCTAATGGTATCCTGCCTCTAGCCCCACACCGTGCCCCCCCCCCCCGCTATCCCTCCCTTAGTCCCCAACCCCTGGCTGGCCTCAGTGTGTGATGCTTCCCTCCCTGTGTCCATGTGTTCTCATTGTTGAACATCCACTTATGAGTGAGAACATGCAGTTTGGTTTTCTGTTCTTGTGTCAGTTTGCTGAAAATGATGGTTTCCAGCTTCATTCATGTCCCTGCAAAGGACATGAACTCATCCGTTTTATGGCTGCAGAGTATT
>PVKP010020210.1:0-41115 GCA_004027715.1 Plecturocebus donacophilus | reverse complement strand
GCACACTCCGCACCGAGAAGCGCCGCGCCGGCCAAAAGAGTGGCGCTGGCGACCTGCGTGGCTCCCTCGCCGGGAATGTCCCAGTCCGTGGGCATCAAATATTCGTCTGCAATTGCGGCGTCCCCTCGCTCTCTGCGCCCTCACCGCGAGCCACAATCCCGAGCTGCTGCTACGCGGCCATTTTGGATCTCTCTCCCAGCTTCTTGTTTTTTAAAACATGGCTATGAAAAACTTTAAATGTATCGACATGGCTTGAATTCTAATTCTATTGGACAGCACTGCTCTAGAAGACGTGAAGAAATGCTCCTGGTACATTAAAGCAAAAAGAAGATGGTCCCAACATGGTACATATGGTGGTGGAAAAGGTACATATGCAGTGAAAGCAGACTGAAAAAGATAGCTATTATTACTTTAACTGTGGTTAATTCCAGGCAATCTTAGTTTTTTTGTGCATTAGTATTATTATTTCTCAAACTTTTAAAAATATTTAACTCCATAGAGGGTGCTACCAATCAGACCAAACCTATTCTGAGTCTACTGCCGCAGCCTCATCATTATATAAGCAAGAAGTGAATCCTATTTTTAATATGGAAAGTTCACGAAACCCTCTGTAAACTAAAGAATTCCCCCTCTTGAGACATGCTAGGCCTCAAAGATTTAGAATTAATATACCTACCTACAGATCTTTTTGTAAAATAAATGTGCTTTCTTTTCCCTGATTAAAAAAGTGATCAATTCTAATTTTTAAAAAGGCAAGCATTTTGCAAAGAAAAGACAAAAAAGAAAAGTTAAAAATGGCAACCAACAAAGGAATGCTGTGTGCTAACAGATGTAAGGAGACTCCCAAAACTACAGATAGAGATTTCACTAGGAAATAATTTGGGACTAATAAGGTGTGACCTAGCAGAGCAGGTCAAGTTACTGTAATTCTGTCATGACAGACCAGGTCACATGATCGATGGCGAGCATAGGTTCAGACAAAAAGCCTTATCTGGAATCTGTCAATTATACCCTGGTGTTTCAGGAGTAACTGGAAAGAGTGTTCCTCCCTGACATCTCAAAGATGCTACCACCAATCTCATTTAAGCTCTATCTCATACTTCAAGGTGTTGACCATTTTAAATGCTTTTTTGCCATCTATTGAGATGATCATGTGGTTTTTGTCCTTCCTTCTATTCATATATTACATTGATTTTTAAACTCTTGTTGTCCAGGCTGGAGTACAATGGCATGATCTCAGCTCACCGTAACCTCCACCTCCCGAGTTCAAGTGATTCTCCTGTCTCAGCCTCCAGAGTAGCTGGGATTACAGGCATGCACCACCATGCCCAGCTAATTTTGTATTTTTAGTAGAGACAGGGTTTTGTCATGTTGGCCAGGTTGGTCTCAAACTCCTAACCTCAGGTGATCCACCTGCCATGGACTCCCAAAGCACTGGGATTATAGGTGTGAACCACATTGATTTTTAAATGTTGAACCAACCTTACACTCCTAGGATAAATCCCACTTGGGAGTGGTATACAGATCCTCCTATGCTGCTGGATTTGGTGTGTTAGGATTTTGTCAGGGGTTCTGCATCTCTATTTACAGGAAACTGCTCTGTAGTTCTCTTGTGCTGCTTTGACTCTGGTATCAGGGTGGTTCTGGCCCTCATGCAATGAGTTGGGAAGTATTTTCGTCCATTTCTGGGGGAGAATTTGGGAAGGACTGGTATTCTACTTTCAACATTTGGTAGTATATTCGCTATGATGTCATCTGATCCATGATGCGGATTTTCAAGAATAAGGTGTTCCTTCCTTTTCCTAAAAGCAAAGTGTAAGGGCATTACATGGTTACCTGGCCGTAGTCAATCTCCAGGGGGTAGAACTTTTTGGGATACTTTGTGAAATTTTTGGAGTGCCAAGCATTCCCAGTTTTTTCTTCATATAATTTCATGAAGTGCTCGATGGCATCCTCCTTGGATGGCATCTGTTCCAGTTTGTTGCTACCGATCACTGTGCCCACACGGCCCCAGGACCTGAATATCCAATACCTGTAGTGGGAAGGAGGGTGTCAATCAGATACACATGTGTGGGTCAGCTGCCCCTTTTCAGGAGGAGTTTCCCTTTCCTGTCATTCCATTCAAGTGGGGAAGAATTTTACACACCCTAAAAGGATGGTGACTAACACAGAACAAAAGGAACAGCTATAACAATAAAGGGTCTTTATTTTACCTCTCCTTAAACTTTCAAATCATATTGGCAAATGGACTATAAAAAATGCCAAAGAATAGGTTAAACTTGGTTCTGGGAGCCAAGCCCGAGGAATGAATCTTGGCATCTGTAGGCTTTTGCATAAAAACAATTCCACTCCTCTCCCTAAAGAAATACAGAAAGTACTATCTGGAAGTCATGTGTTCAAGGAGACAACTCATAAAGCTGTACCCTAAAAACAATAAACTTTCGACTCAGATCAGAGGCCAAGACGCGATGAAATGAGGGAGGCAGTGGCAATGTCTTCTCAGGCTCAGTGACCTAGAGATGCAGGATGTCACGTTCAAATTCCATCTCAACTGAGGGCACACATCACACACACCCAGCTGCTGTGCTGCTGTGCTTCGGATGAGTTAATTTTTCATTAACTCAATAATGCAAAAATTAATTCTCATTTCACAATAAATAGATATATGATAAACCCATATACAAGATTTGCATACATTTTAATAAAGGCACAACTAGAGACTTCAAAGAAAACTTGGGACTCCCTGGCCATTCTCTGGGCTACTGGACAAGGGTATAAAAATTCATTCTCTGGGCTTGGTTTTTCCTGTGAAAATTTTTGGGAAGCACTACCTTGATTGATGTTGAAATTTTTTTCTGACCCTAACAGCCCATACTACCCTTTGACTTAACACCAGCAAATCTAAGCCACCAGAAAAATGTACATACCCATAATCAACATTAGAATTTAGTTAAGAGTTCCTTCCACATGCCTTTCCACTGACATATAAATCCTGTTCTGTGTTGGCTGTACTGAGGGGCAATGAACTCACTAGATAAGGACCACTCTGCCTAGAAACGTAAGGAAAAACGCCAGTATCCCCCTCACCACTTCCCAGCTGCTATAACCCCACAGTCTAGAATCCATCCTTGCCTGTTTCATCATGTTTAAAAAAAAAAAAAAAAAAAACCGAAACTTCTTTAGTTACTAGGGAGTTTGAACACTAAAGAGTTAAGTCCAGCGTTTGCCAAGCTTTATTTGTTTCAAAGTTTTAAAACATATGTAAAATCAGAAAATCTTGATTCAAGTAGCTGAAAGAAAAGCCAGTTGGGGCTGGGTGCAGTGGCTTATGCCTGTATTCCCAGCACTTTGGGAGACTCAGGCAGGAGGATTACTTGAGTCCAGGAGTTTGAGACCAGCCTGGCAACACAGCGAGACCTGTCTCTACAAAAAATAAGGCATGGTGGTATGGTATGCAGCTACTCTAAATCCCAGCTACTCCGGATGCTGAGGTTCCGGGAGGATTGCTTGAGCCCAGGAGGTCAAGGCTGCAGTGAGCTGTGACTCCAGCCTGAGTAACAGAGTGAGACTATTTCAAAAAACAAAACAAATAGTAAAAAACAACAACAAAAATGAAAACCCAGCTGGGAGAATATGTGAAACCGTACCTTGGGACAACTGTACAAGAACAGCAACACTACTGGTTAGTAAGCAGCTTCTTTCTCCCCTTTAACCAAAGGCCTTATGATTTGCTTTTCTGTGATTAGATTCCATTCCCCAGGCACTGAGCCTGGGTTTCACAAGGCTGATGGCACAGCTATCTCTGTACAACTAGACTTCATCTGCAGAACTCACCTGCTTTCTTTGTCATCCTCTAGAAGCTGCAGCTTGTAATAGGAGTTGGTTCCTTTAACGATGTCCACCAGGCCGAGGGTGGCACTGAAGACCTTCCCACCTTTCTCCAGGACATGTGCAGAGTGTTCCAGACCTGTCCCAGAGGCAAAGCATCTACAGTTTTCTCTCCCCTCGAGGGGCCAGTGCTCTCAGGGAGAAACGGTCTACAGGCCTGAGGTTCACACCTCTTATATACACTAACACCACTTTCAGGAGTGTTCCCCACCAGTGTATGTTCTCAAGACTAGGGGAGCTGGTGAAGGAGGCTTGAGGGCAAAGGCATAACCACACTGCCCCAGGTGTGCTGCAGGCATTTGGACATGTACTTCTAGTCAGCTGGGGGAGCGTAGCCCAGTCAGCTGGTGATTCTGCTTGCTTACCAGACTCAGGATCCACAGCTGCTCCTCCTTTAAGAGTTAATTTCATTCTCTTTTCAGATTTGTTAATACCTTGGAAGGGAAGAGAGATGTAAACGTGAAGTTAAACGTATCTAAAAAGGGGAAGGTGGAAGACAAATGAGTTGCTCTCATTCGCATCATCTGTTAACTTGGCATCTACACACTCCGCCCACCACCCGAAGGCACCTGCCATTCTGTGTCCTGCTCTGCAGCACTCACAGGCCATGTCAGGGACACAAAGGGAGAGGCTCCTTGCAGGCTGACCTGACCACCAATGTCCCTGGAGGGGGCAGCTCGGGGCTCTCTCGGGGCTCTTACCTTCCTCCTTGACCTGGCCCTTGCTTTTTTTGGAGAGCGGAGCGCCTGACTTCCCTTTTGGGGCCACAACTTCAACAGGTTCTGCCTTCACCTCTGCCCCCCAGGGGGACAAGATGTGTGCTGAGAACAACTCCTGAAGGCTCTTGGTGGAGGCGGAGACGTCCTGGAGGAAGTCCTCAGACACAACTCGGACGTTGGCTTCCTTTACTTCCTCCATCTTCTTATTCATCTTTTCCACCTCCTCTGTTCAAATTGAAAGGAAAAAAACCGAACTAAACATAAGTTTAAAACAAAACTGAACTCTCAAATTAGTAGTTATATTTACCGTGTATCTCCAAACCCTGCTCTCTTTTGCTTCCAAGTTTAACACACTCAAGAGCGTTTTTCATTCTAATGATCATCTTGATCAGCAATATTCCCCCTTTTCTAAGATATGATGAGCCAGAGCAGCCTTCTCCAAACCACTGTACGGCACAATGTTAACAGATACTCCACAGAAAAAACACGCTGATGTCAAATATGTATGGGAAATCCTGTATTCTATTTCTCTGGTTCCTGAAGATCTGCCATGGTAATCAGCATAATAAACCCACACAGAAACCTGTTTACCTTTGTTTCATCCTACCTTTTCCAAACACACTTGAGCTATGAACTTTTGTTTTGGCAGTGATCTACACACACCTTGCGAAGCAGGGCAAAGTGATGAGAATACAGGTTGAGCAGTTTCCCTTATCCAAGATGCTTGAGACGGGAAACTTTTCAGACTTTCAAATACTTGCTTTGTATTTACTAAGCATCCCTAATCCAATACTCTAAATCTGAAATGCTCCTGTGAGCATTTAGTTTGAGCATCATGTTGGCATTCAAAAAGTTTTTAATATTGAGGCGATTTGTTTGGATTTTGGGATTAGGGAGACATCCTGGAGTAGCTTACAGTCTTTAGTTGAGAACATGCAACGCATGTGAATCTATAGTACACAGCAGCAACACCCAGTGCAAATACTGGTTTCCCTTCATAAAGAACCAGAGTGATGACGGTAAGATCCAGTTTTTGAGCGCGGTGTTTGACTCTTCCTCACTGAGCCAACATCACAGTCCTAAGATACAGAAGCCTGATTCCTGTTGCACAAATTAAGATCTAACTCACTTTTGCTGCTGATGCACAGGGAAGCCTTGTTGGCTGTCCCCGTCAACTTCCCCCCGAGCTTCTCGATCATGGCCTTCACTTCATCCTTGTTCCGAGAGAGCTTCCCGAGAGTCAGGATCTTCATGTTGGATAATGGCTTACCTGGGGATGAAAGGACAGAATCATTCAGCAAGGCCAACTCTGATGCTGCTCCCCAGGAAGGGGAGGTGGAGAAGCAGTTGAGCCAAGCAGCGAGCTTCTGAGGAAGCCTATGAAAATATGCTTGCAAGAAAACAGGATGGGACAGCAAGCTGCCACCTGAGCACCTACAGATGTCCCTTGACACAGAAAGGACTGGGCAGGGAGCAAGCCACAAAATGCCACTCCATGGCCAGGCCAGCCTTGCTGGCATGAACCAGGCAGCTGGGGGTTACCCAAGATCAGCTCCATGGGCAGGCTAGGAAGGCTGCATCTGCGGACGAGGGACCAGGAGGCTGGAGTGGGATGGGAAGAGGGTAACAGAAGGAACTGGGAGTTCTTCCACATGAAGCCCCCAATTCCTTCTGTTATCCTCCCAAACAAATTGCAATTCTTATTATTTAAATCTGTTTTAAAAATGAGACATGTCCATGATAGCACCTCAAAGCAGTGGCCAGCACAATCACACTGAGCTGAGCTAACTGATTCTAGGCAAAAAGCAGCAGCTAGGTGTGCACTGACCCAGGCCAGAAAGGCCTGGACAGAGGTGTGCCTCTGTTCACAGCAATAACACAGTGCTGGTGACACATTTCCAGAACTGGAGATGCTGCAAGGAAAAGTCCTTCCTGCCTACCCTGTAAAGGCAAACAACTAGGAAACACTGACAGTTTAGTTGAAACTGGTGTGGTCTCCAGAGAACAAAATTATTGATTTGTGCTGAACTGCAAGTCAGGGGAAAGCGGAGGAGGAAACTCTCCAAGGAGGGGTCAGAATGCCAGCCCCCACCTAGCCCTTCATGTGGGCACCTAGACCCAAGGCTGCCAACAGCACAGTGGACTTGGGAGGACCACCCACACACACTGCAGAGACCACTGGTTCCTCTCAAGAGTATGAAATGGAGGTCAAAAACAGGTTTACGTACAAGGACGGAACCCTCATCCTCCACCCACCAAACTGACCTTCACCATCAGACCATGCCACATGTCACTGAGTAAATATGCAGCAGGTCACTTCTGCCAAAGAAACACATTGCTCTCACTGTCTTGGGTGACTTGGGGCATAAGTCCCTCTGCATACAACAGACTCAAGCATCACACCAGGGCCGGGATGACTGGCAGGCACAGCAGGGTAGCCTGAAGAGTGAGGCCTGGCACGCTGCTCTGCAGTGTAGTTAGGAAGGAAACCCTACACGCTACTCCAGTTAAGCCTGTCGACCTAGCCTTTCTTAGGAGCCCCTCTCCTAGCCTCCCAGAATAAGAGTCGTTTGCTCTTTTACCAGGCTTATTTTATTTTTAGAGATCCAGTGCCCAGGCTGGAGTGCAATGGTAAAATCATAGCTCACTGCAGCCTTGACCTCCCAGGCTCAAGGAATTCTCTGCCTCAGCCTCCTTGAATATCTAGAGCTAAAGGCACAAGCTGCTACACCTGGATAATTTTTAAATTTTCTGTAGAGATGGGGTCTCCCTACACTGCCCAGGCTGGTCTCCAACTCCCGGCATCAAGCAATTCTTTTGCCCTGGCCTCCCAAAATGCTGGGATTACAGGTGTGAGTCACTGCTCCTAGCCAATGTTATGTTCTTAATATCCTCCTGCCTTCTGTGCTTGGGCATGTAGCAAGTCAAAGTAAGAGGCCTATCCCCGGCAGGGCAAGGCTTCCCCACGGTGGGGTTGGCAAAGAGAGACCCCTGAAGGATACTTTCTTACCAGCTCCATACCACACCAAGTAGTGGACAAATGATTCCTGCAAAGCAGCTCTAAGACTGGGGCCCCAAGCGCTGTACCTGCTGGAGCAGAGTTCACGGCAGCAGGCTTCGAGGCTTCAGAGGGCGGGGGTGCGGTAGCCACTGGGGCGCTGGTTTCTGGAGGGAATATACGGTTCTGCTTTTTAACCTTCAATTTCTTGAGGTAAGAGATTTCTCGGAATTCCTAAAAAATATTAAGTTTTAGTTAAGAAGCCAGCTCTCCCTTGAAGTAACCACCCCATAGACCAAAAGAGTTTTCGTTTTTTCTTCTTACAACAAACAATAGAAAAATGTGGGGCTTCTAGGAAGAAAGATAGTATTACTGGGGCTATAGTACTTATTTCTGGTACTTTTACATTTACAGTAGGGCTGGTATTGCGGCTGCTTTAAAAGAAAAATCTTTCCCTTAAAAACAAAAAACAAATCAGTGGACAATTTGGCCAGGGAACCACCCCTGGAACTGCTGTGTGAATACAGCCTACCTGGCCTCATTCTTGAGTTGTTCCCTTCAAGAGTTAATAGGGCTCTGTGGGGTCACATACCTACTCCAGAACTCCAAAACCCCCAATACTATATGCACTGGGAGATTATTACACAAAAGGAAATCACAGTATTCCCTTCCCTGTTTAGAAGAAGGGAAAATGAATGCAGAGAGCCCTACAGTATTCACTACAAATCCTTCCATCAGCACAGTTCACTCTTCACTCCAAGTGATTTACAAGGGGCCTTGCTCTAAATGGTCACTTAATAAACATCAAATACATGAGGCTCAGGGAAAGGCCCAGGTGTTCATCTAATCAAGAAACTGCCCTTCCCAGCTGTGCCCACATTCAGGGTGCCAGCTGTATATAAGAGGTCACAGATTCCTTCCAACACATACTGACCACCCTAATATGTACTACTAATTATAGTTTGGTTAAAAAGACAGTTTATACCCTTAAGAAAGTATCTCATTCATGACTGAGAGTCAGCTATATGAACGTAAACTTTTTTTTTTTTTTGATAGAGATGGGGTTTCACCACGTTGGCCAGGCTGGTCTCAAACTCCTGACCTCAGGTGATCCACCCACCTCGGCCTCCCAAAGCGTTGGGATTACAGGCGTGAGCCACCATGCCCAGTCTATAAAGGTGAACTGTAACACAGGAACTAAGCTATGCCAGAGGCGTGCTAAGGTGATGTAAGACAGGGAATGCTAGCATGTACTTGGAGGCAGTGACCTGCTAAGCCTGCTGGGAACTGAAGACACAAAGATTGCCTAAGCATAGCCATCCGAGTAGCACCTGGTGGCATGTGGGGCACCCTGGCTAGCTGTCCTATTGCTAGGTATTCCTAAAATGAATGAGTTCTGCTTTAATGCCCCAACTAAAAAAAAAAAAAAAAAAAAAAAAAGAATGAGCAACACTGGCGGTGGGTGAGGAGTGGTATGTGAGAAGGAGGAAGAGGGTGGCAGAAGGAGGTTGCAGAAGGCTGGCAGAGCCGCATCTCAGAGGGCTCTGAGGACAAGCTAGGGAGCTGGCCTTGATTCTGTGGGCCAAGTGCCTGGGGCAACAGCCTTGCTGCATGGGCAGCAAGCACTGCCAGGCTGAAAACTTGCCTCACGCAAGCACATACCCTTTAAAAATGTACAGATGTTCTGTATGTGATATATAAAACACAAGGGATCCCATATTACTTATTGCCATCTTACAATTTCCCCATCAAAGATAGTAAATGAAATGCAAGTATCACATAAAGCTAAGATTTGCGTATCCAGAAAAATTGGGGAATCAGTGTAAGATTGTAAGGGTGGGGGAAGTGACGAGATCAGACTTATTTTAGAGGATCACTCAAGTAAAGGCATAGAGAGAAAACTAGGAGGGATGCAATCATGGCAGTAAACAAGTGAGCCAGGGGTCAGTGGAAATGGAGTTCAGATGTGGGTGTAGAGAGGGTGGTGTCAATTGTTACTGGGTCAACAATTCCTGAGCATGTACTGTGCGCTGTTTGTTCCAAATGCTGCACCCAGGAGCAGGCACAGAGGGAATCAGCTTGGTGAGGGACAGAGCTCTGCACCTACCCAGGCTGCTGGGCCTTAATCCTGCTGAATCTGAGGGGGCATAGGCGAGGTCTCCAGAGCAGCCAGACTCACAAAGACACTGCCAGAACCCCACCGGCATGGCTCTAAAGGAGGCTCCCCATGGAGGTATTTTGCACTGAGAATTCCATAAGCAGTTCCATTAAAAAAAAGAGAGAATGTGCAATACTAGGAGATATGTCAACTCTGGATCCAATTCTCCTCCTAGCATTAAGGCAACGAAATGTCCTTGAAAAAAATTTGTATCAGAAGGCAGGAATAACTATCCATTTCTTCACCATATGTCCCTCAAGCCTAGAACAGAGCCTGGCACATAGGAGGCATTTAATAAATAAAAATTATTCATGGTCTTTGCAAGCAAGATTTTACACCAAATTTACAAACCTCTACTCCATACTTAGAGAAGCTTCTGTTCTACATTTGTGTAGTTTGCAAACATATAATTTTATATTCTGGTTAAGAGGGTGACCCAACTGTAAAGAAGTCTGAGGAGAATGACCCTGCAATCTCAGGGACCTGAAGTGTGGACAAATGCAGGAAATGGGGCAGGTTTTTCTGCCGCCCACAGACCCCAGTATCTTCTCCTGCCCCTTACCTTTGGGGTCACCCACTCCTTCCGGTTGGGTGTCTGTGTCTTGACCATACACTTGGTCCAGGCAGTGACGTCCCCGGTACAGTAATAAGCGTCGCTCTTGAAGACCAGCTGACCCGAGCATTCCTCACAGGGAAGGAGGGCACCGAATGCCATGCCATCGGCTACTCGGTCCAAGATCTGCAGCCAGTGGAGACACACGTCAGAAAGCAAACGAGGAACTACAGAAAAGGACACATACTAATGTGGGATGGAGGAACTGCATAGAGTTCACTCACTACAAAGAAGAGGCTTCTTGCTGTGGCCTTGGTGTGGGGCTCTTAACAACCCCCCACCGTCCTTGGTTTAAAATGGAGCTTGGATTCTTGTAATGTAGGAGAGACCTTATTTCCAAGTGTTCCTACAGCCAGCCCCTGTCCCAACCCTCAGTAATTTAGAAATGAAGGGAGAGCCCAGAGCATCCAGTGGTATTAAACAAGGTACAGTGCCAAGCCGACTCCCAAGAATGGCAACAGAGATGGGCCAGCTGGAGACACTGACGGGATGCTGGCATGCCCGTCACGAGGGGGCTCTCCTCTCTCCACAGGCCTAGCACTCTAGAGCAAGCACCAACACGTGGAAGATGTCTAGTGGGGCATGTGAATGCCGGCCCCAACTACCCCGGAAAAATGGTGACCACGATGGTGGGGCTGACCGTGCAACACAACCGTGAATTTTTATATCCTCGCAATTAATACCAGCAGGTGTTCACACGGAGGGCCTCCCACACTCCATTGGGACAGTCACTCCACAACGACAGGGTCAGCCTCACATGCATGTCCCACTTAACACAAAGGCAGCTCACCGCCGACTCCCCAGAAGGCACTTGCTGCTCGTTGAAGATAAGCAGCTCCTTCAGGTCATTAGTCGAACACACTTTCTTTAGCTCGTCCTTGATGTTCCAGATCAGGTCGTTCTGGGCCTATGGACAAAACCCAGCAGCTGAGAGACCAGCTCTTTTCAAAGAAAGAATCTCACTGGAGGAGGAGCCCTGGACATGCTGAGCCTCCAGTTATACAGTTGTGCACCAGTGAGCTACCCCTCCAAACCTGGGTGATCAGCACAGGAGCTGACTCCCAGTCATGCTCCTGTGGACACCAAATTAAACCTGGAGTGTGGTCTCTCAGAGAATACTGTGGAAAGTGGGGAGGAAGCCCTAAGAGTGTGGGGAAAACTGCACTAGGCTCCTGGAACCAGCCCTCAGAACCCAGTCTTAGGAGACAAAGGTAAGAGCCTGGAAGAGCTAGGCTGAGCCCAGGGCCCACGTTTATCAGCAACTAGAGGCAGGGTATGGCTGTTCTTCACCAATCTTAGAGTAGGACTGATTCCCAAACACCAATTTCCTTGATGGTCTATTATACTCAGTATCATGTATTTAAGCTCTTCTGAAAATGAAAGTTTTAATCTTTGTTAAGTGCCTACTCTTTGTTGGATGCTTTTATTTGTCATCTCATTATCCTTTTCTTTTTTTTGAGATGGAGTCGCGCTCTGTTGTCCAGGCTGGAGTGCAGTGGTATGATCTCGGCTCACTGCAATCTCTGCCTTCTGGGTTTAAGCAATTCTCCAGCCTCAGTCTCCTGAGGAGCTGGATCACAGGTATGCACCACCACACCTGGCTAACTTTTTAAAAAATTTTTAATAGAAACGGAGTTTTACCATGTTGGCCAGGCTGGTCTCAAACTCCTGGCCTCAAGTGATCCACCTGCCTCAGCCTCCCAAAGTGCTAGGGTTATAGGCATGAGCCATGGCATCCGGCCTCATCTAATTTATTCTCACAACAATCAAGCTTGCTGAGGAAGCTATCAGCCTCCCCATTTTAAAGGCTAAGGTGAGTCTCCTCTTTCCCCAGGAAAACGGGCAAGTTATTCACCACCTCAGCTCAGATCCCACCTCTGTAAAAGGGAGACAAAAACGCCAGCCTTATCATACCCCATAGGGTTGCTATTAGCACCAAGGGAGGATTTTAACTCCACTGGCGAAGCTGCAGGCACACGTCTGCACCTGTTTCTCAGTTTCATTTTTAAGGGCTCTCTCACTTCCCCCTCCGTTGCACACAGCACAAGACTGGGACACCAGCAATAGAGACATGGGATCATGAGGAAAAGGTATAGAGCTATAAGGTTAAATGGAAGAAGTACAACAATATCACCTAGGTGACCAAGGATGGGGAGCCAGCAGACACAGATGTGCCAGGGTGGGAATGCTGAGGGGTATTTTAATTTTCTGACTCTAAATATCTCTGACATTATTGGGGAAGAGCACTAAATTCACTGAATGGCCAATGTGAAGTGGCACCACGGTTCTCTGCAGCCAGTTTTTGGGGCATGACAGATACTTTTTTACTGTAAGACAATAGAACAAAATGTGTGACTCTTCTTCAGAGACTAGAACCATATCAGAAATTGCTTCTAATTTTATTACCACCAGTAAAAGCTGAATACTCATACAAGAGACACAAGCAGATGGCTCATGGAAATCATGTCCTCAAGAAGAGACCAACTGTTCTCCCCCAATTTCCCAAACATCCAGCATTGTCTGATTAATAATGTTTGCTCTGCTTCAACACATACATAATCAACACAGGGATGAATTTTTCTGGTCACAGACCACTGATCTAACGGACAGTTTTCTCCTATCGTTATCATGCATCTGTTCCATTTTTAAAAATGAGAGATAATCATTTAAAAAATGTGGAGACACTTGATCTCTTCAAGCCATTTGTTTATGCTAAGAATCTTTGGTATCCTTTAATTTAGTATTGACTTTCTGATGTTTGCAAGTGATCACGAAGGTGCAGGGTGTACAGTGGTGCATAATTTAAGAGAAGCATGAATCTCTGTCATCTGGTATGAGGCTGGTGAGTGGGAACAGAGCACTCAGGCCTTGCTCGAGCCTGGCTGCAGGTCAGACATCTACAGCCTAATGTGGATTTTCTTCCAAATAGAAATGGTTTCTTTGGGATGAGGGAAAACAATCTGGGTAAAGAGCCATGCTATTTAATGACAGGTATCAATTTGCTAAAGGTCTTAATAAGTGGGACATAACTCCTTGAATTGTCTTCCCAGAATGGGAGAGAGAATCCAGACAGCAGAACGCCAAAAGGAGAAAAAGAGCTAACAACTCACCTTTAGGGTCTTTTCAAGCTTACTATCTTTGTCTTTTTCTTTTTTAGATTTCTTCTTGGCCACTTCATCCACTCCATCCACCTCATCGCCTTTTCTCTTTCTGAAGGACATGGGATATGAGAAAGAGCCAGAGCCATTAAAAATCTGATACCCAATGACTTGTGGTGATGCAGTATCTTAATGTCATTTTATCAGCTCCCTGTAGGGCCTGCTCTTGCTTGTCACTTCCCAACTCCTGCCCCACTCAGTGGTCTCAGACAATCACTGTCTACTCAGGCAGTATTTGCAACCAGAATAGCAGGAGATACCATCCATTTCAGAACATACTCTCCCAGCCAAGGAGAGGGGCTAGGGTTGTTCCAGGGACTTAGAACAACCCATTATAAGAATCCAGGGCTCTGGTCCTGTCTGAAGTTAAAAAAAAAAAAAAAAAAAAAAAAAACAACCATGTTCTCCTGGCCTGGAAAGTTCTAGCAGGGACTAGGCTAGACGTAAAGTGCAAGTGCAGGGAGGCTAAGCCTTTCAAGCTAAAACACACAGCTGTTTGCAAGGCCAAGAAGCTGCTCACAGAGGTAGGGCTGTGCTGCCATGTAAAATCCGGACAAGAAGTGATAGTCAAAGTAGTGCTAACCAGTCTACCCCAGCTGGCACAAGGGCAGGACAGCCACAGTAGTCTGGAGTCAGTCTCAGCTATCACATAGACCTGAGCACAAACCCTGCATTTTGCTTGTCCATAAAATAGGGAAAAGAATACCATCTGCCTCACAGAACTCTGGTGATGGGCAAATGAAACAGCCCAAATACAGGGCTCGATAGTGTCTAGCATACAAAGCGTGTTCCACACATTCTGCTGGTTATCATGGCCTGAGTGGGAGCTGATGAACTCTGACACCTGTATCACGTGCTGCAATGCCCTGTGGGCTTTTTGACCCATGGCCTGATTTTTCAGTTTTCCTGCACATTCTAGAGCCACAAGCGCTGCTGCAATGAACAGGTGTTATGAACTGAGATAATATGTGACTGCTGCTTGATGGTTGCCCAGTCACTGTCCAAGGAGCAGGATGCATACTAGGCCCTACCACACTACCACTGGTGTGCTTATTAACAAGCAATTCTCCAAACTTGAGGCTGAGGGACCAGCAGAGGGTTAATTGGAGACAGCAAGAGGCGTCCATGGATTCAAGATAGTCACTGATGGGCCTTCCCACTCTAAATTTTAATACCATGCAAAACCCTTATCATTCTGAACTCTAAGCCAGGAAAATTATCCACTGCCTACCCCCTAACTAAAAATGGTCAGGATTCTCCCAGCATAGTTCCTAGAGATCAACCCAGGCAAAATGAATACTCACCCAGGGAAGGAGGGTGGTCTTTTAAGTATCTAAAGGGCTGTCGTGGGAGAGTGTAGTTAGCCTGTCCATGGAGATCAGATGTTGGAAGGGGAACAGACCACCAGGAAGCAGGTCTCATGGGGCAGAGGGCTCTCGGCCCATGGAAACGCCCTGCTATCCTTCCCTACCCTGTTCTCCACCGCAACATCTCTGCTGTCACCGTTCCTCAGTTTGCATCTTCCTGGCTTACTGACAGTAGTGAAGGAAAACACAGGAGTGGTGTGGAACCTGCAGAGCCTTCAGATCTCCCTCAAGCCCCTCACTGAACTCCCAGGGCAACCCCACAGCACTCCACCTACCCTTCACTCTTGACTCCTGGGAGCTGCTTCTTCAGGGCTTCTTTATCCTCTGCAGCAAGGAGGCTGAAGCCCTTGAGCTGACTCGCACTGTACTCAGGTCGAAAACCCAGCTCCTCCCTGTTCTTGACAAAGCAGTTTGGGTGGTACCAGCGGTCAATCATGCCTAGCTGTGGCTTCTCTGGGTCCAGCATCTTCTTGGACAGGCGCATCTGGCCCTGCAGGAAAAACCGTATGTGGTCCCAAGGGAGTGACGAGGAACGATGGTCAACATGATAGGGGCAGCCTGTGCTCCAGCCAGTGAGGGGCTGTGGGTCCAAGCCAAGGCCTGCATGACAACTTGAGGACTCATGGGCTTTCGAGAGGTTTTGGCTCGCTCAGGTCTTCAAGGATTGTGTGTTACCCTCAAGACTCAGGGTTCCTTAAATCCAAATGGCTGGCTACCTACCTACCTGTCTGGACATGTGAAGAATTGCTAACATTCCCCTTAAGATGTTTCTGCTGACCTGGGGCAGGCATAAAAGCACACGTGCATGGGATTCCAATGCAGCCCTTTCTTTTCTTTTTTTTTTGAGACAGGGTCTCGCTCTGTTGCCCAGGCTAGAGTGCAGTGACTTGAACTCAGCTCACTGCAACCTCCACCTCCCGGGCTTAAGCGACCCTCCCACCTCAGCCTTGCCCAGCTAACTTTCTGTAGAGATAAGGTCTCACTATGTTGCCCAGGCTGATCCAGAACTCCTGGACTCAAGCAATCCTCCTGCCTCTGTCTACCAAACTGCTGGGATTACAGGTGTGAGCCACTGCACCCAGCCCCCAATGCAGCACTTTTGTACTAGCAGGGATTTTCTGTCCACCCCTACCTTCCAATGGCCTCAGTCTCTTTAGAGACAACATTCCCTAAGAAGGAGTAATAAACCCACAGGCAAGAATCCAGTCCTGCCAGCCTGCCCAGGTCCACAATCCCCAGGCCCGATATTCCCAGGAGAGTTCCATGCCTGCGAGGCTCAACTCAGAGAATGCAGCCCAGCGGGCTCCTGACAATACATAAAACCAGCAATCCAGCAGCACATACCACCCACCATTCCCCTTGAGGTGAAGAGGATCTTAATGTTCGCCTTAAATTTTTGGTGGCTGAAGGTAGCTGGAAAAGATATAGCAATTCCATGTTTTTCTTTTCTAAATACCCACTGCTTACATCAATTTTCTGTACAATACCTCTAGGAGGCAGAAACTTTCAATTAATGCCTTGTATCAATCAATTAATATGTGCATGTCACATTAGAGAAGGGTGAGAAGGCTGCAGGGCACAAGCTTTCCCTTCTACCAGTGTCTCTGTCCATTTTCCCTAACTGGCTGTCAGCCTTCACGAACTAGAACTGGTGGGAAAGCCTGGTTAATGAATTTCCTTTGATTAAACAGAAGAGGGCTGGAGGCTCATATCAGGGCAAACACATGCCCTACACCTAATTCTACCATAAAACACAGAGAGTCTCTTCCCCAGCTACTGCTGGGTCTAAAAGAGACCCTTTTTGTTAATGCTTTCCAAGAGCAGATGCATGCATCCATGAGAAATAGACCATGATAAGTAGAGCCAGACCTGTCTGGAAGTCACTGTCATATCTGGTCAGTACTAACATCTTCACTTTATTTTTAATCACTTGCGTTGAGCTAGCATCCTAAAGCACTCATTTCTTCTTTTCTCTAGAGATAGTCAATGACATCAATGCAAGCAATCCATCAAGTTGAGGAATCTGAGCCCCCAAGACCTTACCTTTTCTATCTTCTCCATACACCCCTTACAAGTGCTTCTGTTGGACTTGGCGTACTCTGCTGCAAAGTCACCCAGCGTCTTCTCTGCCTTGCTACCAATTCCATCCTGGCCTTTGCCTGGAGAATCAGACAGACAGCAATGCTCATCTCAACAGCCCCACGGTGCAGCTCAGAGGAGCCCCCGCCCTCTTCCACCTCCCCAGGATCCTTCCACTAGAACATTTTGTGCTTGGGAGACCAGGATTGGTTCATCTCATCCCCGTGTTTGTAACAACCGTGGTCAGCTAATAGAGCTTCTTTTCTGGACCCTTCTCAGATGAGCTCCTTAGAGCAGCACATTAGGGGGTAGTCAGCTGTCTGACATTCTACCTCCTCCCCCACCTCTGGAGTTCCCTCTCACACTTTAGAAAGCATTTATTAGGTGCTTACCTTAAATGCCTGGAGCCATACTAAAGTCTAACCAAGCTTTCTAATTTCCATCATGCTTTTATTTACCAAAGTTAAGTGTTGAATTAAAGGAAATATTTTGACACAGGTCAGACATAAGTATATGTAAGAATTAAATATGTGGTAAAGGTATCATTTCAAATTAGTGGGGAAAGGTTGAATTATTCAATAGAGTTTTGGGGATCCCTGGCTAGCCATTTGGGACAAAAGCTAGATTCTTTTCTTATTATAAAAATAAATTCCCAGGCTGCATGTTTCTTGCCTAAGATCAGGAATAAGACAAAGCTATTTTCCCATCACTTCTATTCCACATCGTATTGGAGGTTCTAGTAAGTGCATTAAGGAAAGAAAAGAAAACGAAAGCTGTAAGTTTGGAAAAGAGTAAATAAAGCCATCTCTGTAGATGACTCTATTTGATACTCCTAAGAGCTATCTTGAGAAATCTATTTTAAAAGCTACTAAATTAAGTGAATTTAGCAAATACGCAGGGCACGCTGTCAATATACAAGCACACAAAAATGTCTATATACTAGCAATAAACATACTGGAAAAAGCAAGTGTACTGTTATATAAACAGCGTCAAAATACATAAAATACTTAGATAAATCTAACAAAAGACATGCAAGATCTCTACACTAAAAGCTTTAAGACTTTGTTGAAATCAAAGAAGACCTAAATAAATGAAGCGATGCATCATGTTCGTGGATTGTTATGATATCAATCATCTGCAATTTGATCTACAGATCCAGTGGGATGACAAGCAAATTCCTAGCAGGTAATTATAATAGCCCCAAACTGGCAACAACCCCAAAGTCACCAACAGAAAAATGGATAAACAGATGGATATATCCAAAGGATATTCCCCAGAAATAAAAAGAACTAACTCATGACACACAAGATGACCTGGATGAGTCTCATAGGCACTGCGCCGAGTGAAAGAAGCATGTAAGAGTATATCGTATACACAATTCCTTTTTTCCCTGAAATTCTAAATCAGGCAAAATTAATCTATGGGGATAGAAACCAGAACAGTGGTTACGCGAGTCAGGGAAAAATGACTAGAAAAGGGGGCATAAGGGGACTTCCCAGGATGACAGAAATGTCTATAACTCAATGGGGTATATGCTAGATGTGTACACATGTTTGTCAAAACTCACTGAACTGCATACATAAGATCTGTGCATGTAACTATGTAAATTATTTTTAAAATTCCAAATACAATACCAAAGACATACCACAAATGACGACAGATATGACTACACAAATGTTAGTGAAAGATGAAACTTTAATGTGGCAAAACAAATACAATAGACAAAACTAAAAGAAAATGTCAAACTTGGAAAAATATTTGTAAATATTATGACAAAGAATCAGGAATTTACATTTCCTTAAGAAAAAGCAAATGTTAGCGCAAAGATGAGATGGGAGTATCACTTGAGCCCAGGAGTTCAAGACCAGCCAGGGAAACATAGAGATCTCCTCCATTTAAGGAAGAAACAAACAAAACAACGCAGCATGGTGGCGCATGCCTGTATTCCTAGCTGCTTAGGAAGCTAAGGTGAAAAGATTGCTTGAGCCTAGGAGTTCAAGGCTACAGTGAGCTAGGATAGTGGAATTCTACTCCAGCTTAGGTGACAGAGTGAGACCCTGTCTCCAAAAAAAGAAAACACTTAGGAATGGTATGGAAGTAGAGAAATGGGTATACTATATATTGTTGTATAGTACCTGCAATTGAAGCAACCTTTCTCGAAGGCAATTTGGCATATACATAGAAAGCCTTAAAATTGTTCATCCCTTTGAACAGTAACCACACATCTTAGAATTAAAGAAGTAACTGTATAGGTGCCTGGGATGTACAAGAAGTTTGCAGCAGCTCTATGTGTAATATAACTGAAAGGTTAAAATTCTAATCTCAGAAACAAGACAGGGCTGGGTACGGTAGCTCACAGCTGGAGTCTCAGCAGCTCAGCAGCCTGGAGGATTGCTTAAGCCCAGGAGGCCAAGGCTGCAGTAAGTTGTCATTGTTCCACTGCACTCCGGCCTGAGGGACAGAGCAAGACCTTGTCTCGGAAAAAAAGAAAAGAAAAAAAGCAAGACAGACTGGATTTGAATCCTGGCTCAGGAATTTACTACCAGTATAACCTTGGGTCAGTTACCTAAGTTCTCTGTGCCTGAACTTCCTCATCTGTAGAAACTGATAAAGACCTATTGTAAGGACACAATCAGATTAATGTCAAGTGCTTGGAATACTGCACGAAATTTAGCAAGACCTCACTAAATACTACTACATACACTTTAATCTGTAACTTTTAACATGAAAAGAGTAAATACCAAGTTACAAAAGTACTAACAGGTCAACATTACTAGCTGTTAGGGAAATGCAAATCAAAAACTACAGTGAGATTCTACTTCACACACATTAGGATGGCTACTATCTACTATCTAAAAAAAAAAAAAGTTCATAAGAATGACAATAAACTGGAAGCCCCTTGTCTTGCTGGTGGAAATGGAAGAGCTGCTGTGGAAAATAGTATGAAGGCTCCTCAAAAAACTAAACACAGCATTACCATGATTCAGTGATTTCACTTCTGGGTATATACAGCAGAGAAGTGAAAGCAAGTTCTCTAACATATATTTGTATACTGATATTCATTACAGCATTATTCATAATATTCATTACCATTATCAATACCCAGTCAGGTGTGGTGGCACACACCTGTTATCCTAGTAACCCAGAAGGCAGAAGCTACAGTGAGCCTAGATGGCACCACTGCACTCCAGCCTAGGTGACAGAGATTATCTATCTATGTACCTAGGCATATTTAAATTACAACTAGACATAACACATCTATGCCCCTAAACCTGTAACTTCTAGTATCCTGAATACAAAAGAAAACAGCCACAGAACAAGAAATATGTCAGCCAGGTGTGGTTGTTCATGCTTGTAATTCTTGCTCTTTAGGAGGCAGAGGTGAGACCATTTGAAGCCAGGAGTTTGAGACCAGTCTGGGCAACATAGCAAGATCTCCTGGGCAACACAGTAAGACTGTCTCTACCAAAAAAAAAAAAGGTTAAAAAATTAGTTGGGCATCTTAGTCCTAGCTTCTCCAGAGGCTGAGGTGAGAGGACTGCTTGAGCCCAGGAGTTAGAGACTGCAGTGAGCTATGATCATACCAGTACATTCCAGCCTAGACAAGTGTAAGACTTGTCCTTTGCTAAAACTGACATATAATCACCCTCTGAACCATTTCTTGGCAAATTTATTTATTTTTAAATTTCCAATTCTGAGTGGTTACTAATCTGTTTCCAGCAAGCAGCTGGTCAAACATACCAACAGCTGCAAGAAAGACAGACAGTGAAATGGTTTGGATCTGTGTCTCCACTCATATCTCGTAGCAAATTATAATCCCGAATGTTGGAAGTGGGGCCTGGTGGGAGATGACTGGATCATGGGGACAGATTTCTCTCTTAGTATCGTACTATATCATGATACTAAGTGAATTCTCAAGAGATCTGGTTGTTTAAAAATGTGTAGCACCATCAGCTGGGCATGGTGGCACGCTCTGTAATCCCAGCTACTTGGGAGGCTGAGGCAGGAGAATCACTTGAACCTGGGAGGCTGCAGTGAGCTGAGATGGTGCCACTGCACTATAGTCTGGGGACACAGTGAGACTCTGTCTGCAAAAAAAAAAAAATTGTAGCACCTCCTCACTCTCTTCCTCCTGCTGCGGCCATGTGAATTGCCGGCTTCCCCTTTGCCTTCTACCATGACTGTTATGTTTTCTGAAGCCTCCCCAGAAGCTTAGCAGGTGCAAGCATCATGCTTCCAGTACAGCCTGCAGAACCATAAGCCAATTAAACCTCTTTTCTTTATAAATTACCTAGTCACATTGCAAGAACAGACTAATACAGGTAGATGGAGAAGACATACTTTAGTGCAGGCACAAACAACTCCCTGTGGAAGACGGCTGAGCTCCCATCAATATCTAAAGTCATGAGAACAGGTTAAACTGGGTCAATTTAGGAAGGCAGAGAAATGAGAATGCAGTCTCAGACTGCCTTCAAAAACTGATTAAAAACTGACTTTTAAAAATTTAAAGACATCCAACACATTAGTTTGTGGACACTGACAAACTGATCCTAAAGTTTATATGGAGAGGCAAAAGACTCAGAATAGCCAACATTGTACTAAAGTTGTGTTGGAGTCACAGTAACAAGGTTAGAGGACTGACACTACCCAACCTAAAGACTTACTATGAAGTCACACCAGTCACACAATGTGGTAATGGCAAAAAGATAAGCAGGCCAGTGGAATAGAACAGGGAGCCCAGAAACAGACCCATACAAGCACAGTCCACTGATCTTTGACACAGAAGTAAAAGCAAAAATGGAGAAAAGATAGTCTTTTCAACAAACAGCACTGGAACAACTGGACATCCACATGCAGAAAAAAAAAAAAAAAAAAGGAATCTAGACACAGACCTTACACCCCTCACAAAAAGTAACTCAAAATGGATCACAGACCTAAATGTGAGACACAAAACTGTTAAACTTCTAGAAGAAAATTTAGGTGACCTTGGGTCTGATGACGACTTTTTAAACACCAAAAGCCCAATCCGCTAAAGAAGTGACTGATAAACTACACTTCATAAAATTAAAAACTTCCGCTCTGTGGAAGATGAGCCATACACTGAGAAAAAATATTTTCAAAAGACATATGATATAAAGAACTGTCATCCAAAGTATACCAAGGACTCTTAGGACTCGATAATAAGAAAACAATCTGATTTTAAAAAGGGCAAAACCAAGAGTTCGAGACCAGTCTGGGCAACAGATGAGACCCTGTCTGTACAAAAAATTTAAGAAAATCAGCCAGGCATGGTGGTGTGCACCTCAAGTCCCAGCTACTCGGGAAGCTGAGGTGTGAGCAGAGGTCAAGGCTGCAGAGAACTGTGATCACACCACTGCATTCCAGCCTGGGTGATAGAGCAAGACAATCTTAAAACAAAAAAAAAAGCGGAGATAGGGGAGGGCAAAAGACATTTCACCAAAGATATACAGATGATAAATAAACATATGAGAAGATGTTCAAGATAGTTACAGTATTAGGGAAATGCAAATCAAAACAATACTAAAATACTACACACCTATTAGAATGGCCAAAATCCAAAACACTGACAACACCAAATGCAGGCAAAGATGTACGATGATATAAACTCTCACTCATTGCTGGTGGTAATGCAAAAATGATTCAGTTTTTTGGAAGATAGCTTGGCAGTTTCTTACAAAATACACTATCACCACATGATCTAGCAATTGTACGCCTTGATTACCCAAAGGAGGTGAAAACTTATATCCCCACAAAAACCTGCACATGGATGTTTATAGCAGCTTTGTTCATAATTGCCAAAACTTGGAAGCAACCAAGATGTCCTTCAGCAGGTCAATGAATTAAAAAAATGTGGTAATCAAGACAATGGAGTATTACTCAGTAACAAAAAGAAATGAGCTATCAATACGACAAGATATGGAGGAATCTTTTTTTTTTTTTGAGACGGAGTCTTGCTCTTCACCCAGGCTAGAGTGCAGTGATGCGATCTTGGTTCACTGCAACCTCTGCCTCCCAAGTTCAAGGGTTTCTTTTACCTCAGCCTCCCGAGTTGCTGGGACTTTAGGCGCATGCCACTACACCTGGCTAATTTCTGTATTTTTAGTAGAGATGGGGTTTTGCCATATTGGCCAGGCTGGTATTGAACTCCTGACCTCATGATCTGCCTGCTTCAGACTCCCAAAGCGCGGGGATTACAGGAGTGAGCCACCATGACTGGCCCGACATGGAGGAATCTTAAAGGTATATTACTAGTGAGAGAAGCCAAACCGAAAAAGCTATCTTCTGTATGATTCCAACTATGTCACATTCTGGAAAAGGAAAAACAATGGAGAAAGCAAAAAAGATCAATGGTCACTAGAGGTTAGAGGGGAGGGAGGAATGAATAGGCAAAGCACAGAGGATTTCCCGGGCAGTAAAAGGACTCAGAAGGCTACCATAAAGGTACATGCCTATCAGTGCACATTTGTTAAAACTGACAGAATGTACAACACCAAGAGCGAGCCCTCATGTAAACTACAGATCTTGGGAGATAATGTATCAATGTAGCTCATCAATTATAACCATGGACCACTCTGATGGAGATGTTGATTGTGGACAAGGCTGTGTATGTGTGGGGTGAGGAGGGCTAGCGGGTATATGGAAACTCTGTACTTTGCTCAATTTTGCCATGAACGTAAACCTGCTATAAGAAAAAAAGTATATCAAAAAAAGGTTAAACAGATAATGGAACAGAAATTTTTAAAAGGATCCCAAAATACAATGGAATCAATGAGGGAGATGAATAAGCCAATAAAGTAGGGAAACTAGATCACCATCATCTGGGGGAAAAAAAGAAACTGGAGTCATGCCTCATACCACACAACAGCACACACCAGGATAACTTCCAAACAGAGTAAACATTTAGATGTTAAAACAAACAAGGAACTGGTGGGCGCAGTGGCTCACGCCTCTAATTCTAGCACTTTGGGAGGCAGAGACGGGCGGATCACGAGATCAGGAGTTTGAGACCAGCCTGACCAACATGGTGAAACCCCGTCTCTACTAAAAATACAAAAATTAGCCAGGCCTGGTGGCACACACCTGTAATCCCAGCTACTCAGGTGGCTGAAGCAGGAGAATCGCTTGAACCTGCGAGGTAGACGCTGTAGTGACTCGAGATGACACCACTGCACTCCAGCCTGGGTGACAGAGTGGAGACTCCGTCACCAAAAAAGAAGAAACAAGGAACCATAAAAATACACATACTAGACATAGTTCACCCACATCCCCAGGCTGGGCTACTTGACAGTGGCCACTGGTGCCACAGCCTTGTTCCCTAGCACTGTTGCTACCTCAGGGTAAGGGCTACATCCTGGCATACCTACCTACCCTGTAGTGGCCACCACAGTAGCAAACACAGCACTGTCACCAACAGGCAAACTCTGTCAAAACCAGGGACTCGGTCCTCCTGCCACTTCCAGATCTAGAGGCAGCTCTGGCTGCAGGGTGTGACTGCACAGAGGCCAGCAACACCATCTGGAAGTGCAGAGAACCACAGCACCTCGGGCGAGCCTGAACCAATGAGAAACAAAGGAGAATGGATAACGTTGCTCCCTTCCTCTGGCTCCAAGGGGCACTTCTGAAGCTTGGTGGCAAAGGACTTGTGTGAGGGCATCCTGCATGACCAAGCCACTGGCTGTTTCTCATGAAGCCGTGGCCAGCTTGATAACATATGGCATTGTGCTTGCCCTCCTTCCTCTCTTGCTGCCCTAGGATTACATCTCCTAATAAAGCTTTTAATAGCTTTCCTTTATGCTCTGCTCTCCGTGTCACCTGACATGACCTGCACTAAGACATGGGAGAAGACGTAAAAGGAGAAAACTGTGGAGACAGTACAAAGAGCAGTAGTTGCGAGGAATTAGAAGGAGGAGGGATGAACAAGTGGAGCACAGGGGATTTTTAGAGCAGTGAAACTGACGCAGGGCAGGCCAGCCCTAAACTGGGGCTTAGCCTGGGAAGGTCCTTGGCTTTGCTCTGGAAAGAATTTAAGAGCGAGCTGGTGGTAGAAGAAAGTAGCTTTATTGAGGTGGCAGTGTTATAGCTCCATGACTGCTCCTACAGAACAGGGCTACCCCACGGGCAGTGTGCTGACGGCAGCAGCTCAAAGGCAGTTCTGAGGTATTTATACCCACTTTTAATTATGTGCAAATTAAGGGGCAGATTATGCAGACATGTTAAGAAATGGGGTGGTTAACTTTTAGGTCATCAGATTGTTGTCACAGAAAGGGGTGGCAAC
Source organism: Plecturocebus donacophilus (assembly GCA_004027715.1). Taxonomy (NCBI): domain Eukaryota; kingdom Metazoa; phylum Chordata; class Mammalia; order Primates; family Pitheciidae; genus Plecturocebus; species Plecturocebus donacophilus. Next base: position 15,839 of record PVKP010020210.1, on the reverse strand, counting down.
TTCCAGGTATTGCCAAGGCAAAAGTTAAGTGACATGGCACACTGGTGGGTGTTTTATGGAAAGCTGCTTCCTCCTCGTCCCTGCTTTAGTCTTCAGTTTGGTTTGGTGTCTGAGCCCTGCCTCCGACCTCATTCCCCTCTCAGAGATGAGCTATTCTTCCTTTATCTTAAGGGGGCTGCAGAAGGGTGCAGGTCTGAAGCTACTCTATGATGCTATAATGGCAGATGCATGTCATTATACATTTGTCCAAACCCATAGAATGTAGGCATCAGGAGTTTCTGGACTCAGGGCAATAATGATGTGTCAATGTAGGTGCTTCAGTTGTAACAAATGTATTACTCTGGTGAGAGATGTTGAAAAGGAAGAGGCCGTGTGGTGGGAGGCGGAGAGGTATTAGGAACTCTTTGATCTTTGCTTACTTTTGCCATGAACAAAAATAAAGTCTATTAAAAACAAAACAAGCTGGGTGCAGTGGCTCATGCCTGTAATCCCAACACTTTGGGAGGCCAAACAGGCAGATCATGTAGTCAGGATGTCAAGACTATCCTCATCAACATGGTGAAACCCCGTCTCTACTAAAAATACAAAAATTAGCTGGGTGTGGTAGCACACACCTGTAGTCCCAGCTACTCGGGAGGCTGAGGCAGGAGAATTGCTTGAAACCGGGAGGCAGAGGTTGCAGTGAGCCAAGATGGCACCACTGCACTCCAAACTGGCGATAGAGCAAGACTCTGTCTCAAAGAAAACAAAAAACAAATTTAAAGGCTACCTTCCAAGCATGTGGAAAATAAAATACCAAATATTGTGCAACAGATGATGCTGAGTCCACGGGGCGTTGCTGAAATAACACGGGTACCATATGCTTGATCTGCACATGTGGGATAGGGCAAGCTGGGACAGTTTGCTCTGTGAGAAGAGGCCCCCCTGGTAGCTTCAGGGTGGGGGCTGAATGCCTGTGTGCCCCAGTTTGTACACACCCGTCATTCCTCCAGCTTCCGCCGTCTTCTTGACTTTCTGTTGATCATCCCACCGAAGCTCAGAGAACCCATCCACCTCAATGTCAGGGTGCCGGATGGAGTGGCCCACCTTCCAGAAACAGGAGAAGTGGTACCAGTGTGGGACTTTTCCATCAAACATGGGTGACTAGAAGGAAGTGAAACAGAGGGAGGTAAATGAGCAGTTAACTTATGGCTTAGACCCACCAGACCTCCAACCCAGGCCCTGCCCCAGGCATGGAACAGCAAATGAAACCTTTGTCTTCCTATCAGTGAAAGGAGGAGTCTCCACTCTCACATGAAGAGCTGCAGCATCTTTCTCACAATCTTCCCCACATCTTACTAGACTGTGGCCCACTGTTCCCGAGCTCATTCTCTTAGGAAACCAAACACAGCCATGAGACACGCGGCCTTTTACCACTGAGCTCTGCCCCATGTCCTTTCTGACCCCATATCACTACATTCAGTGGTGAGCTGCCTCATGGCCTAGTGAAACACATAAAGACACCCGTGCAGAGTCACAACCCTGTGGCATCTGCTGGGAATAGCCAGACAATTGCTCCAGGCATGCCTGGACTCAAAGGGCCTGTGTGCCCCAGAAAGGGCTCTTTAAGTGCTTCTGCAGTTAAGAATAATGAGAAACAAGACCCAGATAAGGAGCAAAGCAGAGAAAGTGTGTCAGAAAAAAGTGTCAAGCTCGCAGCACTACACAGATGGGAATGGAATGAGTGAAGGTCTGTGAAGGGACCTTGACTTTGGATGGTTCGGGGCAGCATGCCTGGAACTGGAGTCAGCTGCTCACTGGCCTTTAGGGGCGCAGTTTCCTGGGTGCTGGACCTGGGAAGTCTGGCCATAGGGAAAGCAGTTCCCCTCTTCAGGTGGTTTGCTTCCCACTAGGCCTTTCATTGACAGGGTCAGGTTCTGCTCCCAGGCCTCAAACACTGTCTGGCATTTTTTTTTTTTTTTTTTTTTTTTTTTTAGACAAGGGTCTCGCTCTGTTGCCCAGGCTGGAGTGCAGTGGTGCAATCTTGGCTCACTGCAACCTCTGCCTCCCAGGTTCAAGCTATTCTTCTGCCTCAGCCTCCCAAGCAGTTGGGACTACAGGCACGCACCACCCACACCTGGCTAATTTTTATATTTTTAGTAAAGATGGGGTTTCATCATGTTGGCCAGGATGGTCTTGATATCCTGACCTCGTAATCTGCCCACCTCAGCCTCCCAAAGTGCTGGGATTACTCCCCGGCCCTAGCTTTATAGAGTGGGTGGTGACAGCAATTGGGAAGAAGGGAAAGACAGGGCATATAGTGGGTCCCTGTGCCTTTCCTAAACCAACCAGTGTAATCTCACAACCTGCCTCTGGGTGGGAACCAGCACTTCCATTCACAGAAGAGACAGTAGGGCTGGAAATCGTTGCCTGGGGGGTTGGGAGTCACAGAGGCAGCAAATGAATAATCTGACACCATGGTTCCTCCCACCACACTCCACTGCCCAGCAGGAAGAGCTACTTAAAAATATACCAACTGAGATCTAACTAAAGTAAGGGAAGTCCCAAACATCTGCTTTTACAGAACATGAAACCAAACGTCACGCAGATGCAGTAAGAATATTAAAACAGCATTAAAAGTAAATATTGCACTGAATTTTTAGGACGGAGTTGTGGGGACAGGGAAAATACTCTGGAAAAGCAACAATAAGGTGTTCCACTAGCTCTCTCCACTGTGAGTAGCCTCTTTCTGGATGTGATGGATTAAAATGCACAGCTAAGGCTATGGCAGCTCAACATCAGCTTTCCCCTGGGTCTGGAATGCTACCGGCCCTGTTCAGAGCCCTGGGGGCAGTGGCTAACGCCTGTAATCTCAGTACTTTGGGAGGCCCAGGTGGGTGGACCACCTGAGGTCATAGGTTCGAGACCAGCCTAATCAACAAGGTGAAACCAGGTCTCTACTAAAAATATAAAAATTAGCCATGCATGGTGGCAGGTGCCTGCAGTCCCAGCTATTCAGGAGGCTGAGGCAGGAGAATTCTTTGAACCTGGGAGGTGCAGGTTGCAATGAGCGGAGATTGTGCCACTGCACTCCAGCCTGGGCAATGGAACTATGCACTTGGTGATTATTTGATCAATGCCTGTGTCCTGCACCCAGTTAGAAGCTCGTGAAGGAGGAAGATGCCTATCTTGCTATTCTCTAGCAACACCTGTCACAGGGGCACACAGTGTTTGCTGAGGTCTCCAAGTCAGAAGAAAAAAAGAAGGAAGGATGCTGTAGAAGAGACAACAAATGGCATTTCTGAGAGCAAAGTCATGTTCCAGCTCTCAAATGTTCCATCAAATCTCCCCCAGGCTGCTGATACGGATCCTTAAGCATCTGGCTATCATGGAACATTTGCAGTGGCCTCAATCTGGCTCTGCCTGCTTGTCTACCCCTCCTGTGCAATGCTCAGGTTACCCTGTATAAAAGGGCACTTCTTCCTGGCTCTGCCAGGGGCCCTAGACCTGCTGCCCTTTGCTCTGGGTGCTGTCTCCCCCAACCACCGGCACGGTGCTGCACACCCCAGAGGTGCTGCCCAATGGTGCAATCACAGCATAAGCTTATAGGACAAGGGCCCCAGTAGAAGAACTCTTGACCAAAGCAATGCTTTACCCCAAAACTTAGGACTGAGAATGATGTGGTAGAAAGGCACCAGACCAAGGTCACTAGACTATCAAATCCATTTGTTAGCTGCACAGCTCAGGCAAGGTGCAGAATCTTTGGCTGTGTACCCGAGCAAAAACTGAGCACCTGACACATACCAGGGTCCTCACCCAAACAGCAGCTGGTGAACTAAGTTCGCTTCCATGCAAAACAGGCCACGCTACTGGCCCACCTAAGCCAGAGGGAACGAACTGACCTCACCCGTATGCCTCCGGGTGCTCAAACCTTTCCAGGACAGAGGAACTGACAGGTCCACCCACCATCCTCCTCCCATCAAAATGCTGGAGGGCCCAGCTCATCCCTCCCAGGATGCCCCAGGCAAGAGGGCTAAAGTACCAGGTATCTGATACTCAGAGAACAATACTCCCATATAAATGTAAAAGAAGGTATTTAAATTCAAGCACGGTGAAAAAATGCTTCTTTCTTTCTAGCCTTTACCAGCTCAGCCTACCAGACCAACTTCAAATTCTGAAATAAAACTCCGAATCCACCCTCAATCACAATTACAGAAAAACCATAGCTACTTTTAATAAAGAGTTTCTTTCACTATCAAGTATACCAAAGGAAAGCCCAGAATGTTGTTATTGCTATTTTTTTTTCTTTTTTCAGACAGGGTCTGGGTCTGGCTCTGTCGCCCAGGCTGGAGTGCAGTGGACTATCTTGGCTCACAGCAACGAACCTCCACCTCCCAGGCTTAAGCAATCTTCCAGCTTCAGCCTCCCAAGTAGCTGGGACTACAGGCATGCACCACCATGCCCTGCTAATCACCGTATTTTTCTGTAGAGACGAGGTTTCACCATGTTGGCCAGGCTGGTCTGGAACTCCTGAGCTAAACTGACCTGCCCGCCCCAGCCTCCCAAAGTGCTGGAATTACAAGCGCGTACCACCGTGCCCTGCCCCAGAATGTTAAACTTGATCAGGTTCAGGTTCCTCCATCCTGCCTCTCCCACAGCTAAGCCTCCTCTAACTTCTTCAACAGCGGTGTTGTTCTAGCCTCAACACACAGGCTGGATTTGGGTTTTCTGTCGTCTTTCCACCAGAACATTTGCCCACCTGGTAAGGGCCATGTGTTCCTTTCTGAGAAAGTCTCACAAATGGCCAGGTGTGGTGGCTCATGCCTGTAATCCCAGCACTTTGGGAGGCTGAGGTGGGTGGATCACTTGAGCTCAGGCGTTTCAGACCAGCCTGGGCAACACAGTGAGATTCCATCTCAAAAAACAAAAGAAAAACAAAAACAAAACAAACAAAAGGGCTGAAAAGGAAACATACTGAAGTAATTATCAAAACATTTGAAAGGTAATTTGGAGTATAGTAACCCACGAGCTTTAAAGTATTAAATAACAAGCTCTAGTATCACCTCTAAAAACTACTGTGATTTTTGTAGCGATTAGAGTAAATGATATTTTGAGAAACTCCCAACTGTGACATGAAAATATCTGCAATTACTACTGGTGACAGAAATCATAGGGACTACTAATATGCCTTTGCTTTGCTGCTTACATTTATGATTAGAGGAAATGATGAATTTTACTACAAGTTAGTGGAGATGGAGATAACTTTTCCTTATGTAAACTCATGGACCTCTTGAGTTCCATCTACCATCCCACAGACCGTGGATTAAGAACTTCTGTACTAGGAGTGAGAACAGGCTGCCTTATATATTCAAAATAAGTTCTAGGTTCCTTAGTGGGAAACATGGCTCTTCAAATTGTAGGCCCTGTCTACTCCCTTATCCTCGGAGGATCTTTATGCTCCACTTCTGTGAACTGACAACTCCTAATCAAGTTTCCACACTTAGCTGGGACATCTGGTGAACAATGCCTGGAGTACAGCTCCATCGGGTGGCATTCACCCCCACATACGGCAATGTTTGCTTACCAGTCACTTCCCCTTTAACCAAACTGGAAATTCCCAAGGATGGATTCTATGTCTTTAGAACCTACCAGAGTGCTTAGAACTTAACAAATGCCTACCAAATAAGTACTGTGTGCCATGTACTGACTTAGGTATGCCCTGAGGACACCAAGATGACAGACATATTGTGAAATAAGATTCGGAAGTACACTTGGCGCTTAGGTACCCACTCGGTAAACCTCGCCCACCCTCCCCTGTACTCCCTAAGTACTGAAAATCCACTGAGGGCTATCCGGTCATTCCTAAAACACATTACAGCTCATGGTAGGGAAGAAAATCAAGCTACCTTGACCATGACACTAAGCTTGGGCAATATGTTGGAAGTGAGGAGGGACAGGGAAAGGGAGAACCATAATTAATAATACAAAGGCAGACATCAGCAAACTGGAAGCTGCAGGCAGGAGCCCCTGGGAACTGGCAGGGGCCTTCAAGCCTAGCACCTCACAGAAGCCTCTGGAAACCTCAGAAGGGGATCTTCAATTGGTCAAAAAGCCCACATATAAAACTCAAACCAGACATCTGCAAATGCACCAAGAGAAAGCGTCTGTGAATTTGGAAAATTTGGGGAAAATGTTACTTTAAAGGACAAATTAGGTTCAAGGTGAATGCACTGTACAGAAATGACACCTCTCTGCATAGTTTCGCCTAATTAAAACACAAAATGAGGGTGAGCTTTGAAATGACGTGTTGAAATAACAGCCAAAAATAGGTTTCAAAAAAAATCGCCGGGTGCAGTGGCTCCCGCCTGTAATCCCAACACTTTGGGAGGCCGAGGAGGGTGGATCACCTGAGGTCAGGAGTTCGAGACCAGCCTGACCAACATGGTGAAACCGTCTCAAAAACAAAACAAAACAAAAATCCCCACATGCCAGTCGCCACCATCCATGTAGGACAAAAATCTTAGAGAAGACAGGTCAAAATCAGATTGGCCTAAGAAGACCATGCACAATTTCCCACTCCCCACCCCTGAGGCGTATGGCAATAATAAAACAACTCCACCACCCAGCAAGGAGAGAAGTGGCTCCTCGTTTTCACAAAGCGAAAGGTAGCACCAGCTGCAGGCTGTATTTCCCGGGCTTTTCCTGCAACATCAGCAAAACCTTCCGGAAGGCTGTGCCGGGCCGCTCGGGGGAGGAGGGGCGGCCGCGGCCCCACAGGCCCCAAGCGCCGCTCCGAGGGCCCAGGCCCGATCGCTCCCCTGGCCCGCCCTCCCACAGCCTTCCAGGACACAGTTAACCCGGGGCGCCGCGTCCCAGCCCCGCCGCCGCACAGAGGCCCGCACCTGCACCATGATGGCCATCCGGAGCGAGTCCTTGGGGATGCTCTCGCTGCATTTTTTGCAAGAGGCGCGCCCGCTCTTGGCGTACTCGACTCGGTAGAGTTTATCCGAGGCCTCCGCCATTCTCCCCCAGCTGCCGCCGAAGCTCGGCCGCCCAACGCCAAGACCTGGAGACACGCCGCCGCCTAGCCGCCCTGCGCGCGCTCACCCGGCCGCAGGCGCCTGGGCGCCCAGAGCCGCTGTCGACCACGCCGTACCGACTCTCGCCGCTCCCCGATAGATTGCTGATGCCTGGCCACGGGAACGCCCCCGGAGCCCACGTCCACGGGGCGGGGCTGGCGGCGCGCGCGCGCCCTGCCGGCCGAGGGGCGGAGTTTCCTGGGCGCCTGCGGGTGGAGTTCTCCTGGGCCGCTGCCTCGGGCGCCGAGGCGGGGCTTGGGCTGCGCTAGTAACTCTTTGGTGGACTGGGCGCCACACCTTTAATCGTTCTAACCCGGGAAGTCTTATTTGTTTTCACATCTAACTTTATCCCCAGGCCCCGCCCTCCCCCCCCACCCCCGCCTTTTTATTTTGAGACTATGTCTCTCTCTGAGTCTCACCGAACTGGAGTGCAGTCGCGTGATCATGGCTGGCTCACTGCACTCTGGAACTCCTAGGCCCAGTGATCCTCCCACCTCAGCCTCCCTGGTAGCTGGGACTACAGGCGCACACCACCACAATTGACTAATTAAATTTTTTGTTTGTTTGTTTTAGAGACAAGATCTGGCCAAGTTGGCCAGGCTGTTCTCAAACTCCTGGCTACAAGTGATCTTCGTGCCTCAGCCTCCCAAAGTGCTGGGATCACGGGCGTGAGCCACTAGGCCGTCCCCAAACTCGTTTTATAAGTGTGTCCACCCTCCCCTGAGGGCGGGGGTCCGGGAGGCGCAGGGCCCCTTCCGGAGTATGGTTGATCAGCCCAAGGTGGCCCCTGCAGTTCTAGGCCAACCCGCCTGGCTTGGGCGGGTGTTCTAACCTGCCGTCCATAGACCTTTGGGACAAAATATCAACTAAAACCTAGCATTTTCTTCATTTTGAATTTGACTACAAATCCCAGGAGTATTAGCAGTACCTGTGGCTTTGTGGGCAATAGTCATCACAGATGTGTTTATGTTACTTTACAGTTGTTGGTGATAACTCAGAATATTCTTAAACTCATCACTACTTGAAATCATAGTAATGACTAGACCTGTTGCTACTAGATCTTGTTTCTCTCTCTCGCTCTCTCTCTGTCTCCCCCCTATCTCTCTCTCTTTCTGTGTGTGTGTGTGTGTGTGTGTGTGTGTGTGTGTGTAAAGAAAGAGATAGGCAGTCTCTCCATGTTTCCCAGGCTGGTCTGGAACCCCTAACCTCAAGCAATCCTCCCACCTCGGCCTCCCAAAGTGCTGGGATTAGATTACAGGCATGTACAAAGAACCAGCTAGGTAGTAGAGACTCCCACCCAGGCGGGCTGAAGGTATTGAGAGAGGCAGACACCCAGATAGCCAACAGAGTGGATCTATCCTAGGGACCAACAGCCTGAGAGCCTGTGGGGCTGACAGCTCTCCAGGACTGAAGGCCGCAGAGATTCATCCACACATTTGTTTGCTCTTTGACAGGTGATTCTTATTAATACACAAATGTTCTACATATACACATAACTCAGGAATATACCAGGTAGGCGGGTGTTACCCGGCTACCACTAATGACAAACCAAAAGCAACTTCCAGCAGGGCGCCATGGGGGCTTAAAATATTTACATTTTAAGTATACTTAATGTTTCTCAACAGGCATGAGCCACTGCAGCTGGCCTAGATCTTGTTGTTTAATATAGAACTATACTTTAAAATATAGTTCATTAAAATTGGTTTCTTTTCTAATCCTATGCATTTTTTTTTTTCATTTCAAAGATTGTAACATGAGTGTGCTGTGTTTGAAAACACTCAGTTCTGCTGCAGGGGACAAGAAAAATAAGCAGATGAATAAAACTCATAAAAACTGTTAACCACAGAGAAGAAGTTAGTAGCTTAAGAGATAAGGATGTTGGGTAAGCAAGAATGTTGTGAGACATAGGCTGAATCCTAAAAGTTAGTAACCAGTTAGATACGTTGAAGGTAGGCTGGGAGCAGTGGCTCATGCCTGTAATCCTAGCACTTTGGGAGGCTGAGGTGGGCATATCCCTTGAGCCCAGGAGTTCAAGACCAGCCTGAGCAACATGGCAAAACCTCATCTCTACAAAAGGTAGCTGGGCATGGTGGCAGGTGCCTATAGTACCAGCTATTCGGGAGGCTGAGGTGGGAGGATCACCTGAGCCCTGAAGGTTGAGGCTGTGGTGAGCTGTGATAGTGCCACTGCACTCCAGCCTGGGTGACAGTGTGACCCTGTCTCAAAAAACAATTTTTTTGAAGGTAAACAGAATAAATGGAAAACGTGATGGAACAAAGAAGAGTTTTACTTAGAGAATGATTAAGTCAAAAGGCATGATCGTGCCATCCTCTGGGTTGACAATTATATCATCCCCAAATGGCCACTCATTGGTGGTAAGTTTATGGTCTCATCCTGGCAGCCATATGCTCTGCCCCCAAAAATGCAGATAAAATTCAGGTCTGTTCAGCAGGCTGATTGGTGAGCTGCAGCTGTGGCTGAGTGTGCTTGTCCCTGTGTCTCTCTGTAGAGCAGTGTGAGTTGCTCCAGGTACCCTCTGTTGAGCCGCCGTGAGCATCCTCAACTCTGGTTCTCAAAACCCCACCATCAGTGGGACGGGCTGATGCAGCAGAGAGAGGGAAACATATCAATATTGGTCAGGCGAGGTGGCTTATGCCGGTAATCCCAGCACGGAGACTGAGGTGGGTGGATCACCTGAGGTCAGGAGTTCAAGACCAGCCTGGCCAACATGGTGAAAACCCATCTCTACTAAAAATACAAAAATTAGCTGGGTGTGGTGGTGCACACCTGTAATCTCAGCTACTGGGGAGTCTAAGGCACAAGAATTGCTTGAACCTGGGAGGCAGAGGTTGCAGTGAGCCAAGATTGCACCATTGCACTCTAGCCTGGGCAACGGAGCAAGACTCTATCTCAAAAGAAAAAGAAAAAGAAGAGAAAATATGCAAATATTGCCTAACTCTGGGTTCTGGTGGTGTGGTCCATCCACCTTGCCTGTACCCTATCCTGTGTATGTTATCCAGCCCATTGAGTTCCTGCTGTAAGTGGTTTTAAACGGATTCAATAAACCCTGCAATTCAGGCATCATAATTTGGTCTGTGGGGCTTTCTGTTTTGTAACTTCTGGGATAGTTTGCTTGATAACGTACCTAGAAGCTACTATTGCATTAAGGTAGGTTTCTCCACAATATTTACTCTAGAAAGGAGTCCACAGGCTTCATGGACCACTAAAGGGGTCCTAGGCACACACACAAAAGGTTTAGAATTCCTGCCCTAGAACCTAAGAAAAGCCAGCTATCATCTACTGCCTTCTCAATATCTCGGTTTGAATGGCCTATGTGCATCTCCATTTGTATTCAAAACTGCCCTAGTGCTTCCCATCTCAGGAAATGGCCCACCATTCTCTGCATTACTTGGCCAAGTGCTTTGTAGTCAACTTGGCTCTTTTCTCTTTGGCTCCACTTTCAATCCATCCCTGAATTCTAACTTCTTGACTTTGATCCTTTCTCATGGCCCAGCCGCCATCCTTTTTGGTGGCTCAGAGACAGTCTCGAACCTGTTCTCTTCCATGCCTGCCCTCCTGCAGTCTTTTATTCCCCATGAAAGCATGTGAGGTCCCTTTAGAACTCAACTAGTGTCAATTCCATGTTCAAAACCCTCCACAGGTTTCTTATCACACTTAGACTGAAATGCAAGTTTCTCCCCAAGGCCAGACTTGGTCCCTGGCTACTTCTCTGACTTTCTTGCTGCTCACTCCCCAGGGCTCCCACTACCCCAGCCACACAGAAGGTCTCATTATGTTTCTCAGGCTAGTCTTGAACACAAGCAATCTTCCTTCTAAAGTGCTGGGATTATAGGTGTGAGCCACTGCTTCCTGCCCTACTTTTAAGTTCTTTTTTGCACTTATTATCCTTCACAGCATATTTGATGCATATATATATATATACGTATATATACACGTATATATATATACACGTGTATATATACGTATATATATATGCTGTCTGTCTTCCTCACCAGAATGTAAGCTCCATGAGGGCAGGAGCTTGTGTGTGTTTTGCTGCAATATCCTCAGTGCCTGGAATAGTGCCAAATACTCAACAATATTTGTTGAATGAATGACTAAATCCTACAGTTGGCCCTCCGTTTGCACAGCTCAAATGTTTAATTAATAATGTTACTTCAGACTTGTGTATAACTAACTTATACTGTGCACCAACAAGAACCTTAAATTCGAAATTCCCATGCTGATTTACAACCCCTATAGAATACCAGGCAAGGCTGGTGGCTATTGAAAATACCACTAGGACAGGGCTGTCTAAAGAAGTACTTGATAATTCTTGTTAATAATACAAAAACAAAAAAAGAATGCCATCATTCAGTTTACAAATAAATCTTATGTGGCTTTACATTCCAATTTTTTTCTTTAAAAGGAGTAAGCTGTGTTGAGGTAGGTTAAATGCTTTATAGACAAAAGAAAAAAAAAAGCTGCCATAGAACCACCATATTTGTCATTATCATCAACTTTATTTTTATTTTTTAATTTTTTTAAAAAAATATTTAAGATGGGGTTTCACCATGTTGGTCAGGCTGGTCTTGAACTCCCGACCTCAGGTGATCTGCCCGCCTTGGCCTCCAAAATGTTTGGATTACAGGTGTGAGGCACCGCGCCCGGCCTATTTTTTATCTTTACCTTTTTTTTTTTTTTTTTTTGTCTTTTTGTCTTTCTCCTCTTCGTATTTTACCCTGCTTTTTTGGGCCTTGACAGCGTTTTTGCCACATCAGCTTTCCTTTCGCTGGATATGCAGCATTCTGCTCTTGGTACTTTTCCTTCAGTCGAGGAGCCTGCAGCATGGTCACTCATGTCCCTCCCAGGTTCTTGGCATTGCTGCCAATGGACAGACCCGGATCGCCTTTGATTTGGAGGCAGTATTCAGAACACAAAGTGAAAGGCCCAAGGAGGCCTTCGAGGGCAGTAGAATCCCTGAGTTTCTGTTTTATTTCTCTTTCTTTTTTATTTCTCTGTATCTCTTTTGATCTAAGTTTTCATTTCTTTTTCATAAAGGGCTTGAACACTCTTGGCCGTGCCTCTAATTTCCTTCTCTTTGGCAAGTAAGGTTTTCCACCTTTCTCCGCCTGTTAATGAACATTCTGAGAAGATGAACAAAGCGTCTGGTTGCTTCTCCTGTATGCTGGCAAGTGTGTGCAGGATGCCTGTGATGACATTTTGCCCCTGGGATCGCTGGGCTTTCAATGCCCAGGTTTAGTTATTTCTGCTCAGTGACACACAGATTGACTCAATGTCCATGCGGCCCTCACTTACCTTGGCAGTGTCTCTAGGTAGGTATTTTTTTCCGCCTTCTTTTCACAGCTGTTGAGGTAGGTATTTTTTAAAACTGGTTTTCAGATAACAACATGAACCTGGAAAGGTCGAGTGTGGCCAGGTGCGGTGGCTCACACCTGCAATCCCAGCACTTTGGGAGGTTGAGACAGGAGAATCGCTTCAAGCCAGGAGTTCAAGACCTCTCTGGGGTCTAGATTTGAGATGACCACATAGTGAGACTGAGACCCTATCTATTTTTTTTGAGACAGGGTCTCACATTTTCACCCAGGCTGGAGTGCAGTGGCTTGATTATGCAGCCTCTATCTCCCTGGGCTCAGGTGATCTTCCAGAGTAGCTGAGACTACAGGTGTATGCCACCACATTAGCCTAATTTTTTGTATTTTTTTAGAGACAGGGTTTTACCATGTTGCCCAGGTTGATTTTGAACTCCTGGGCTCAAGTGATCTATCTGCCTGCCTCGGCCTCCCAAAGTTCTGGGACTACAGGCACAAGCCACCATGCCTGGCCCGAGAGTCCATCTCTATTTAAAAATAATAAATTTTTAAAAATTTAAAAAAGAAAGTTCTGGTGAATTGCTCATACTTTGGTCGTTAGACCTTGTCTGCTGCCTCACTACCCGACCATTCCCCTTACTCTCATGGCCCTTACCATCTCATCTGTCATCTAACCATCGTCATCCTTTCCCTCCTCCAACCCATCCATTGTTAAATTTCTAGTTGTTTTTCTTTTTGGATGGAGTCTTACTCTGTCATCCAGGCTGGAATGCAGTGGTGTGATCTCGGCTTACTGTAACTTCCACTTTCTGGGTTCAAGCAATTCTCCTGCCTCAGCCTCCCGAGTAGCTGGGATTACAGGCATGTACAACCATGCCTGGCAATTTTTTTGTTGTTGTTAGACGGAGTCTCACTCTGTCTCCAGGCTGGAGTGTAGTGGTGTGATCTTGGCTCACTGCAACTTCTGCCTCTTGGGTTCAAGCGATTTTCCTGCCTCAGCCTCCTGAGTAGCTGGGACTACAGGCATTTGTCACCACCCCCAGCTAATTTTTGTATTTTTAGTAGAGACCGGGTTTCACCATGTTGGCCAGGATGGTCCCCATCTCTTGACCTCATGATTCACCTGCCTCGGCCTCCCAAAGTGCTGGGATTACAGGCATGAGCTACTGCACCCAGCCTTAATTTTTGTATTTTTAGTAGAGACAGGGTTTTGCCATGTTGTCCAGGCTGGTCTCCAACTCCTGACCTCCGGTGATCCACCCTCCTTGGCCTCCCAAAGTGCTAGGATTACAGGTGTGAGTCACTGGCCCTAAAGTTCTATTTCTTAAAAATAAATTTGATCATGACTTCTATTTTATTTAAAACCCTCTATTGAACCCCTGTAATAAACTTAATGGTTATATATGATAGAAACTTAGCTTGATAGAAGATAAACCCAAAGGGAAATGCATTGGAAGGATACCAGGGTATCTCATAGAATAGGAAGAAGGGAAATGCAGATGGACTGTAGAGATGCCTTCCCCTGTTTGCAGAGCCTCCCTGTAAGTTGATCTCTTCCCAGGCTCCTTGCTCTCTGGGCTGATAGCCCTGCTGCCTCCTTGGCACTTCCTTGTGCTGCATCCAGAGCTGGCCCCTTTGCTAGTTTAACCTCTTCCTTGGCAGAAACTATGCTTACTCATTTTTTTTTTCTCTTGATGCCTGACATTTCATTGACCCTCAAACAATGTGTGTTTAATTAAATCCCTGTTTTACAAGCATCCCAATTTTCTCTGAATTTTGTAGGTGTGTATGGCTTCCAGTGTCTATTGCCCCAAAATAAATCTCAGTTCCTGGCATGGTAGGGGGCAGAGGGGCTGAGCAGGAGCAAGGAAATGTGACAGGCTCACAGGTTCGCTATCTCTTGGGACCCTCCCAGAAGTCCCTCGTGCAAATCCAGAGCTCAAATACTGCTGTCCTGGGGTGTGTGTGAGAGAGACAGAGACAGAGACTGAGCTTTCTTGTGGTTTCTCTTGGATAAAAGTAAACAAACAAACAAACAAACAAAAGTTTAAAGAACACAGGCATAAGTGAAAACCTTGCTTCCCCTCAATCCCTCTCCATCCCCATACCCTGGAGGTCATCACTTTTCCCTGTTTCTAGTTTGGCTTCTTTCTTGCTGGATTCCTTCTCTCTCTAAACACACACACACACACACACACACACACACACACACACACACACACACAGAATTTGAGATCACATTATGCACATATTGTACCTTGAGTTTTTTTTCTTTAACATCTCAGAGATACCTATTCCTGTCAGCATATGGGACACTTCATTCCTTTTAACAGCTGTATGCCAATTTATAATATAGGTGAACTATACTTGTATTAATTCGATGTTTTTTTTGAAGAATGATAATGTTACATTTATTTCATCTAGACTGAATTTTCACATTTCTTTTTTTTTCCACTGATTTTGAATCCATTTGAATTCTTAGTTCCAAAAGGCAGAGACAGGTGATTTCTTAGTTTGCCCAAGCTTTGCATAGAGAGGACAGAACTGGGGGCCATACTTGTGTAGCAGATGAAACTGAATGTCCATCGCAGAGGCTGGCCTGGGCCAGGCTCCACTGCTGGCTTTGGGGGCACAGGCTTAGATGCAGGTCTGAGGAGGAGCTCTTAGACTGTCACAGCCTCCCTCTCTGGGGCAATGTGCCCCTGGGCATTATGAGGCTGTTGGCTTCTCCCAGTGGACCAGGAACCTTGCTCTGCACTGTCTCTGTACCTTGATTTTATCTTCCTGGCCTGCTGGGGTGCCTTGGAGTTCTCAGGGAAGAAGGAGGGGACAACTGGAAGCAAAATGTAGAAGGGAAAAGCCAAACTTCTTGGTAGCAAAACTTTTCTGATTCCAGGAGGTAAAAACAACAACAGAACGGTCCTGGCCCCATGAGCAGGGCAGAGGGCAGCCAGGGCAGCCCACCCACTACCTTCACTGGTGTCTGCAGTAGGTGAATCATATTTAGGTCTGTGAGTTCTTGAGATTAGATATTCACCTCTGCTCCTTCCTCAGCCTGTCTCCTCTCAGTGCAGCCCTCCTTGGGCTAGACATCCAGTAGACACTAGATAAGTACTTACTGAGCTGGGTGGATTTTCCATTCGTGGTTCCCTGAGGCACAAGCGGAGGTGGTAGGTCTGGGTCTTCTCTGGTCTGAGAGAGGAGACCGTTTTACAAAGGGCAGGCACGTGGTCCTGAGAGGAGGAGCTTCGGGTAGCGCTGGCTGGGCTGCTCAGGTAACTGCAAAGGGTCTGGGCCTGGAGCTCCCCAGGCAGTCCCCACTGAACGGTCAGGATGCCTGAGATAGCCTAGGCACTTTGTGGGCAGAGAGTTTGTTGGGTGCCAGATTCCTCTGCGCCCTTGGAGAGGTCCTCCACGACTTCGAGGCCAGTCTTTTCATGGGGTGCGA
>PVKP010020209.1:29242-41220 GCA_004027715.1 Plecturocebus donacophilus | reverse complement strand
AAAAGAGGTTTTTAATACCCATTTTTAGACTGTATTCTAGCCTGGGCAATAAAACAAGAATCCCGTTCTCTCTCCCTCTTTCTCTTCCTCTTTCTTTCTCTCTTTCATTCTTTTTTTTTCTTTCTTTCTTTTGCTGTTTCTTTCTCTCTCCTTTTCTAAAATCTCTTCCTCTTTCTTTCTCTCTTTCATTCTTTTTTTCCTTCCTTTTGCTGTTTCTTTCTTTCTCCTTTTCTCTCTTTTTCTAAAATCTCTTCCTCTTTCTTTCTCTCTTTTATTCTTTTTATTCTAAAAAAAAAAAAAAATCCATAAACTCACCACTCAGAAATACTGATAGAATCTATAGCTATAAAAAAATAAATAAATAAATAAATAAAAATAAGTGGCTGGGAATAAATGTGGTCTAAACACGAAGCTGAACACCAGGGCAGCAGATGTCTGCCTGAATCTCTCGGTCATCTTTGACAGAGGAAAGTTATGTGGAGACTTGTAAGCTGGGTTGACTACAGTCTCTGGCCATTTGTCAAACATACCTGCTCTTGGTTGAGCTGACAACAGACATGGGATGGTTGATGTCATCCTTCACCACCATGATGTTGTTCTGAGGACAGAGCAGAGAGAGTCAGTTGCCAGCCCCTCCCACTAAACTCCTTTTGCTCTCTCACTCCTCCAGCTGCCAGGACTCTCAGAGAAGGGCCACATCACAGAGGTGCACTAGCAGGACGGAGGACTCACTTTGTATTTGCGGAGTATTGAGGAGTGATTCATGATTCGGTCTGTGTCGGCTGCATCCCGGGGCACCACCACAATCCCAAAGTCACCAACAATCACCTCCATCTGAAGAAACAGAGAGAGGGCCCTTTGGTAAAATCATAAGCCCAAACTCCTACAAAGCAATAACTTAGCATGACAGAATCCTCTTCCATTCTTCCCCATGGAGCCCCAGGCTTTAGTCCTAAACTGGCCTTTTTCTCAGCTCCCTTAAGCCAGCTCCTTCAAGGAACACCCTTAACAGTGTTAACAGGATAAGTGAAAACATTGCCTGGCACACAGAAGTCACTTAATAAATACTCTAGATGTCAGGAATAAATGAACTCTTACATGTCTGGGCAAGATCTCTCCAATTCTTGAGGCTCCCATTGAGTGCACAATGCTGCAGAATCCTATGAATGACGTCACGTCCGTATCTGGTAAACACCCTCCCGAGTGAAACAGAGCCCTCTGTTCAGCAAGCATATTTGAGCCCTCAGATGGATGTTAAGAGAGGGACGTCATGAGAGGGACTAAACACTTTTCTGGCTCACCCTCATAAAAACTGCTGGGAT
Organism: Plecturocebus donacophilus; assembly: GCA_004027715.1. Classification (NCBI taxonomy): domain Eukaryota; kingdom Metazoa; phylum Chordata; class Mammalia; order Primates; family Pitheciidae; genus Plecturocebus; species Plecturocebus donacophilus. The sequence continues at coordinate 39,898 of PVKP010020209.1, read as the reverse complement.
CTCAAGGGCAGCCAAGAGCAACAAGTGCTTGGAATGCATCACTGGGCACCCAGGCTGTGGTAGGGAGATGATGGTGATGATTACGGTCACTTCAGAGATCAGCCTTTGATAGAAGCTTTCATTTCTCCATATGAGAAATGAAACTTTTTTTTTTTTTTGAGGCACAGTCTTAGTCTGTCACCCAGGCTGGAGTGCAGTGGCACGATCATGGCTCATTGCAGCCTCAACCTCCTGGGCTCAAGCAATCCTCCCACTTCAGCCTTCCAAATAGCTGAGACCACAGGCACATACTACCATGCCTGGCTAATCTTTTTAATTACATTTTTGTAGAGAGGGTATCCTGCTATGTTGCCCACGCTGGTCTCAAACTCCTGGGCTCAAGTGATACTCCCACCTCAGGCCTCCCAAAGTATTGAGATTACAGGCATTAGTCATTACACCTAGCCGAAACCTTCTTTTCATGTAAAAGAAATAAGATTTTTATTTTCTGACTGTGGATGCAATGCAAGCTTAGAGAATCCAGAAAAAAAAATACCAATCAATTATAACCACACAATCCAGGTAACGACTATGAACGGTCTAGTGTATATCTGTCATTTTTTTTCTCTCTGCAAATAGGTGTATGTATCCACAATTGGATTAAACTATAAAATTAGTCATTTTACTTACGTTTTTTCTTTTAGCATTGTATTTTGAGCATTTTCTCACATTGTTAAAAATTATTTGGAAACATAACAATCTGTATATTTTATACTATGATATATTAAACTGGTCCTATATTGTTCAAGGGTGGACAGTTACTTCTGATTTTTTGCAATTATACATAACACTTTAATGAAGATCTTTATACAGAAATATTTTATCACATCTCTGATTATTTCCTTAGGATAAGAAATGATATAATTGAATATAAACTGGACATAATTCTTGAGACATACCACCAAGTTGCTTTCTGGAAATTTGTGCCAATTTTTATTTTGAAAGAGCCTGAAAGTTATGGCATTTAATAGACTTGGATCTAGCCTGGGCATATTACTGTTTAGATCTTGGGCAATGCCTGCTTTGAGGGCAAGGGACCCAGATTTTTTCCCATAATTCTCTAAACAAGTGGCACAAAAACAGATATACTGGGGCAGGTAGCCCCTTCTTCTCTCCAGGGGATTTCTGCAGAGGATTTCTTCTCTCCAGCAGAATTCCATTTCTAAGCCTGATTTATTGGTTTTGTGTGTATGTGTTTGTGTGTGCACTCCTGAATATTTCTGTCCAACTTTACCCTGCTTCTCCTATTGCTTTCAACTGGGCCTAGACTTGAAGTGGGAGTGCTGATGTCACTAAAATTAAAAATTGGCTGAAAGTTTCTTAGAAGGAAAGTTGTAGAGAGAAGTTAGAAAGTTACGTGTAGAATATCAGAGCACCACTGGATCATGTAATCTGGAAGATACAGAGTACTGCACAACACAGCACAAGTATTGTTGGTGTTCAGATCAGGTAAACTGATACCAAGTCTCTTGTCTTATAAACCAGAAATGGTAGGGAGAGGCAGGGCAGGGAGTTGGAGTTAGAGCCAGCTCCTTCTGCCATGGCTTTTAGGGTATTGCACTGGGAATCACTACTTAGGCACTGGTTCTCAAACGTGGCTGCACATTGGAATCACCTGAAGGACTTTAAACATTTCCAAAGCCCAGCTCACACATGAGATCAGTTAAACCAGAATCTCTGGGGCTGGGACTCAGGCAGCAGTATTTCTTTAAATTCCCCAGATGATATCAATATGCAACAAAGTTGTTGAACCAGTGGTCTAAGTACTGAATTAAAGGTCTGGGGAAATTGGCAGAGAAAGAGACAGAAACGAGAAGGGAGGAGAAGAGGAGAGGAGGGGAGAGGGGAGAAGAGAAAGGAGGGGAGGGGAGGGGAGAAGAGAGAAGAGAGAATCTCCAAGCTGGTATCCACGTGGATCCCTAAACTGCATGGTTATGTAGATGCTTCAACATAATCTAGTATAAATTGCATAATGTAGGATCTGCCTTCAAATTGATTCTGTAAACTTGATGAATGTTTCATATATGATGTTTGTAATAATGGGTCTATATAAAGTGAGCATTCTAGTTTAAATGATGAAAATAATGGCTCAGAATAGCAGTCCTCATGGGGGAATCGCCCTGCGGGTGACATCAGTGCAGCTGCTGCTCTCCACTCAGTACCTAATGATCTGAGCGCCCAATCAATAACTGTGCCAGGCTGTTCAGTGGGTGGCAAGCAGATGGAGGCCTTTCTGCTTAAGATGTTTTACTTTTCCAAAAGCAGTGACAGATGTGTCCCTGGGAATCACAGATGGGTCAAGGGAGACAGGATCTATGAGACAAGATCCACAGCTTTAGGGGATCAGGGCGGGGGTTCAGGCCAGAGACTGCAGATGCTCTCTGCTCCTTTGGCCAGACACTGTTTTTGTGGCAACTGTTTGGAGGATTATGGGAGAAAATCTGGATCCCTTGCCTCCTAAATCAGGCCTTATTCAATGAGCTGCGCGGCTTAGAAACAATTTTCCTGCTGGAGGGTATTTGTGTGTGTGTGCATGTATGCATGTTAGGAAAGGGAAGGTGCTAGATGCTAGAGTCGGTGAGATGTGCCCTCAGTCAAATAAGTACCCATCTCCCTCCAGGAGCTCGGCTATCCTTCCCACCCCAACCCCCGACCACCTGCCTTCACCAGGCCTCCAGACACTATCCAATCCTGGTTTTCCTCCTACCTCTCTGGCTGCCGGCTACTTCTTTTTGGGCCCCCTGTGCTAATTTCTCCTTTTCTATGACTCTGTGCCACTGGACTCCTCCAGGCCTCCATCCCTGGATGCTTTTTCTTTTCTATCTACACTCACACCCTTCATAATTACAAAGCTTTAAAAGCACAGTAAAGGCTTCCAAATTAACATTTCCAGCATTAACTTCTCTCCTGAACTGCAGGCTCATATATCAGCTGCCTTCTCAACATGCCCACTTGGAAAGGGCATTGCAAACATAGTATGTCCATAAGCTCCTAGACCTGCTAATGTAAACAGTTAAACCAACCACTAGCCTCAAAGAAATGGTTTTTCTATAACCTTTTTCATAAATAGAAATTCTCTTCTTATAATTGCTCAGACAAAAAGCTTTGGTATTTTCCTTGATTCCTCTCTTTCTCTCATATCCCACATTCAGTCTATAAATTAATCCAATGGACTCTACCTCTGAAACAAATTCAAGAATCTGCTCATTTCTCACCATGTCCATCCCTTCTGTATTGGTCCAAGCCTCTTCTGGTAAGCTGAATAATGAACCCAAAGGATATCCAGGTTCTAATCCCTGGAACCTGTGAATATGGTAAAAGAGACTCTGCAGATATGATTAAACTAAGAATCCTGAGATTATTCTGGGTTATCTGGGCAGGCCCTAAATGCAATAATAACAAGTACCCTTACAAGAGGCGGAAGGAGACTGGATCCAGAAGAGAGAAGCTAATGAGAAGATGGAGTGGAAAGAGATTTGAAATGATACACTGTGAGCCTTGAAGTTGGAGGAAGGGACTGTGAGCCAACGAATGCAACAAATGCAGCTCTAGAAGCTGGAAAAGTCAAGGAAACCAATTTTCCCCTAGATCCTCTGTAGGGAGCATGGCCTTGCCAACTGCTTGGTTTGGACCCAGTAAAACCTATTTCAGACTCTGGCTTCCGGGATTGTAAGAGAATAAAGATGTGTTATCCTAAGCCACCAAGTTTGCAGAACTAGGAAACTAGTTTGCCTCCATCATCTCTCATTTGGATTGCTCTGGTCTCTCATTATTTTCTTGCCTTTTTTAGTCTATTCCCAATAGCCAGACTGATAATGTTAAAATATAAGCCAAATTATGTTGTTCCTTGGCTTGAAATGTTTCACTTAAATATTACCTTCTTGGTGAGATCCTCTCTGGCCACTCTAATTAAACCCTTAAGCCTAAATTCTCACCAGAGTTGCACTTTCACCCTTTTGGTTCTCTAGGCAGCACTAAGGTGGCTGGCAAGAACAATTGCTTTATAAAAAGTGGCAAAAAGGGGGCCAAGAAGATAGCACTCGATCCATTTTGTAAGACAGGTATGGTGTGAAAACACCAGCTATATGTTCCACATAAGAAATAATGGAAAAACACCAGTCCCAAGGATGCAAGAAACCAAAATTGCATGGGGTTGTGATAGCCTAGTGCGTTTGAAGTGAGTCTTGCTAATCTGCAGAATGCCAAAGTTGCATATAGAAAATTCAAGCTAATTACTGAAGATCTCCAGGGCAAAAACTGCCTGACTCACTTCCATGGCATGGATCTTACCCGTGACAAAACGTGTTCCATGATCCAAAAAATAGCAGATAGGCAGGGCGCAGTGGCTCACACCTGTAATCTTAGCACTTTGGGATGCCAAGGTGGGCAGATCACGAGGTCAGGAGTTCGAGACCAGCCTGGCCAACATGGTGAAACCTCATCTCTACTAAAAATACAAAAAATTAGCTGGGCGTGGTGGCGCATGCCTGTAATCCCAGTTACTCCTGGAGCTGAGGCAGGAGAATCACTTGAACCTGGGAGGTGGAGGTTGCAGTGAGCCAAGATTGTGCCACTGCACTCCAGTCTGGCCGACAAGAGCAAGACGCCATCTTAGAAAAACAAAATGGCAGACCATGATTGAAGCTCAGGTTGATGTCAAGACTACCGATGGCTATTAGCTTCATCTATTCTGTGTCGGTTTTACCTAAAAGAGGCAACAGTCAGATATGGAAGACCTCTTAGGCTCAGCACCAACAGGCCTGCCAAATCCAGGAGAAGATGATGGTGATCATGACAGAGTGGGGGGCTGGGGGTTGTTGTAGACAAATGACTTGAAGGAAGCGCTCAATAAATTGATCCCAGACAGCACTGAAAAACAGAAAAGGCTTGCCAATCTGTCTTCCCCGTAATGTTTTCATTAGTTTTTCCAGAGCCACTACTTTCACCATGAAGATAGTGGCTCTGGAAAAACTACCGGGGGAGAGACAGGAGCTAAAGTTGAACAAGCTGGTGGATAAGAGCCACTGGACCAAGAATCTGTTAAAATTCAGACTTTTAAGGGTGACAAATAAAAAGTATTATTTGTGAAAAAAATAAAATAAAATAAAATAAACAACAACAAAACAGATTTCCCAGACCTTACCTGAGAAATTCTGATACAGCGTATGTCGGGGGCTGGAGCCGCTCTCTTTACAAAGCTCCCTAATCCTTCTGATGTGCACCCACCTTTGGGAGTTTTTGTTTGTTTCTTTCTTTCTTTGTTTCTTTGAGACAGTCTCACTCTGTCAACCAGGCCGAAGTGCAGTGGTGCGATCTCTGCTCACTGCAACCTCTGCCTCCCAGGTTCAAGTGATTCTTCTGCCTCAGCCTCCCCAGTAGCTGAGACTACAGGTGTGCATCATCACGCCTGGCTAATTTTTTTTGTATTTTTAGTAGAGATGGGGTTTCACGGTGTTGGCGAGGATGGTCTCAATCACCTGATTTCGTGATCCACCCGCCTTGGCCTCCCAAAGTGCTGGGATTACAGATGTGGGCCACTGTGCCCAGCTAGGAATTGTTTTAAATCACATTGGGAATTGCCTAAGCTGCTAATATTCTGGCCTGGTTTAGGATGGGGTCAAAATGAGATACTCATAGGACAGGTACCTCAGCACCTCTGAGAGAGAAGCCCAGCATGAATAAGGACATTCCCTCCTGTGCCCTGGGGAGTCGGGGGTGTAAGGCAGACATCTGACCCTAGGAAGCATAGGGCACTCAGATCCCCTTCCTATGGAGCCTGCAGGAGTGTGCCCAGGCCTCTGGGACTGAACTCTTGTTTGTGCAGGAGGGGACCAGCACCTCCTGTCTTCACAAAGAGCTCTCTGTGGGTCTTGCCCTTGGGGGTGGGGTGGGTGAGTGGCCAATGCAGTAGAACTGTCCTGCAGTTCTACTCTACTTGGTAAATTTCATTTTTGATGGTGACCAATGTGACCCCACACCATGGGAAGGATCAGGGCACAATCTTCTTCCCCCGCAGCACACAGTGGCCTGGCCTGTGTTGAGCCTCAGAGGTGGGGTCTGTGACATTCATCCTGCTTCTACTTCCTGCTCTCAGGCACAGCTTTGATCATATCTTTTCATCTTCTGGTCAAAGGCTCCCCAGGGGAGGCAGGGATAGGGATGGGGAGAGGAAGTGGGAGGGGGCAGACTCTGCTTCCCCAAATGTGGGGAATCTGAGGGAAGGATATGAGACATGTTGAGTCAGGAAGCAACTTGGCCTTGGAAGAGAAAACACTCATGACCCAGGCAGCAGAGCTCTTGGAAGGAATGTCAAGTTCGCTCATCCCTCCAGGAGGCTGAATTTCAAGACCTTCCCTGCTGGATTTAAGGAGATGCTTTGAGTGGGTGGATGCCTTCTGGTCTTAGCCAGGCATTTTCCTAGACACCAGGGATGCAGCATTGAGCAAGACAGATATGGCTTCATCTCTTGGACAGATCACTATCTAGTGTGAGACATTAAATAAATGATTATCTTCAATTGTATCTACTGCTGTGAGGATAAGGGTAGGTTACTACTGGGTGGCTAATATCTTATAGTGACTAATATATTATGGGCAACTGGCAAAAGTTTGGGCCAAATCCCATGGTGGAGGCAAACTGTCTTATGAGCTGAATGCCTCCAACCAAGTTGTCCTCAAGTACCCTTTCATTCAACAAACTTTTATTGAGTGTATATGGTGAACTGGGCATTGTTCTGGTGTTGGCAAATAAGACAGGCAAGTTTCCTGTACTCTAAGGGGCTTACCCTCAAGTAGAGAGAGATCATAAACAAATATATAAATAAGATAATATCATGGCAAGGTGTGATGACTCATGCCTGTAATCCCAGCACTTTAAAAGGCCAAGGTGGGAGGATCACTTGAGCCCAGGAGTTCCAGACCAGCCTGGGCAACATGGCGGTGAGACCTCATCTCTACAAAAAAGAAAAATTTATTTTAAATTAGCTGAGGGTGGTGGCACATGCCTGAGTTCCAGCTACTTGTGAGGCTGAGGTAAGAGAATCGCTTGAGCCTAAGAGGATCGCTTGAGCCCAGGAGTTCAAGGCTGCAGTGAGCTATGATCACACCACTGCACTCTAGCCTGGGTGACAGAGTGAGACCCTGTCTCTGAAGAATAAATACATAAAAAGAAAACAAGTAGACTTAAGTAATAATGATTCTAAAACAAAATGACCCTTATGTTGAAATCTAACTGATAAGAAGTGAAGGGCACGGAGATATCTAGGAGAAGAAGATTCCCAACAAGGCTACAGCTAGTACAAAGACCCTGAGGTGGGGAAAATTGATCAAATAAACAAAGTGGGACTCGGGCACACAGCAGTTAGAAAAGTAGACAAGGACCAGATCACGATGAAGACGGAGTTTCATCCCAATCGCAAAGAAACTCCATTAGAGTGTCTTAAACAGAGGGCTTGACTTCCCTTAGCAGCAGGAGCCAGTGTCTGTGGATTTTCCCTGGCAGGCTTAACTGGCAAGATCCTCCGCAGGGCCATCCTGAGATCAGCGAGCCAAAGCCTGACCTTCCCTCCCAAACAGTCCTCTCTTCTCAGGTACAGTACATCAGCGACTGCGGCCCACTTGTGTTTGTTTCTCCTCCAGATAAGAACAGTCAGGGAGGCACATGGGGCCATTGGGAAGGAGAGGAAGAAACATTGATCAAGGTTCCTGCTATGTGAATGCACAGTACTAGGAGCTTATCACATTTAATCCTTACGACAACTATCTTTGGAGATATGTGCCTCAGTTCTTACTTCATAGGTGGAGAAACCAAGACTCAGTAAGATTTAATAACCTGTCCACGTTGCACAGCTAACAAGTGAGTGGAATCCACTCTGGTCTGCCTTGAAGACTCTTTCCTCTATATCACACCTCTTCCAAATCCATTTTTAAGACTCACATTTTAGAGACTTGAAACTTTTTTGGTTAAAAAATATTTCTATTTGAAAATATATTCCCCCTTATTCTTTCCCCCAGCTTACCACAGCTACCAGCTTACCACAGCATTGAGAGGCTGGCACCCTCCAATTCATTACTCTGCATCACCCTGAGAGTACATCATTTTAGTATACTTCTGGATGAGTTTAAAAAGATGCAAAGAGGGAACTTTGGCAAAGCCATGCAGTACGTGAGCAGCTTCTGAAACATGCTCCCTCCATTTCAGTAAGGATTCTCCACCTTTCTCTGGCCCCTGCCACTCTCTGGAGGGAAGGCTGGGTGGAAACTAGCAGGGTCAGAGTCCAGCAGGTGGAAATACATTTCCAGGATGGCTCTCTTAATGCAAAAAAAAGAGAAAGAACTATACTTAAGAGAGGCTTCCCAGAGGAAATCATCCCCACTCCACTGCCGACTTAACGGGGTGTGGGAAGGCAGGGGATTCCAGACTCAAATCAACAGCTTGGAAACCAAACCAACAGTGCCTTTCACACGAGAACAACCAGAATCCCCCATTGGTAGGACCTGAGCCTCCTTCCTCCGAGCCTGTAATTTGGTATCAGTGGTATCAGTGTGAGGGCCTAATCCCTGGGGTGCAAGAGTCCATCAGGCTTCCTGGCTGGAGCTGGACTGTCTGATAAAAAACATCTGATCCTGAATAGCCAAATGTTTGTCTTTGTTCCATTTATCCTGGGGCCCTGGGATTTGTTCTGGAGTGGCTAATGCCCCAGGCTCTTCCTCTGTTTATTTTCTTTGGTTGTTTTCCCATAGCTGATGGATGTAGGAAGCAGTTAGCCCACGGCTGGTTGGCTGGAAAAATGTAGGATACAGCCAATTAGAACCAGCCTGTGGAATGCTGGGCTTTGAGGAGTGAAAAAAAAAAAAGATAAAACAATTCCTCTGTGGCCATATCTGGTGACTGATGTTCCATCCCCAAGTTTTTACTCTTTTGGATTAAATATTGACTTGCTCATTTGAAATGCAAATACTCTTGAGAGCAGCTAATACATGTAGTTATTAAACTTAATGATTTTGCTGCATGCTCAAACATTAATACGAAATAAATACCAGGATGCACCTATTTCAACCAACCAGAACCATCTCCCCAAATTCGGTGGGTGTTCCCCTACTGAATATACTCTCTTCCCTACTTCAAAAGCTCTTATCTTTCTACCTACTTCACCCAGTCCTCTTCACCATTCAAAGCCCAGCTCAAGGGTCACGTCCTCCCCTGTGGCCGGCAGCACAAGATAGATGGCATTATTCCCAGCTGTCTATCTTGTCTGTTTATCTGGAGTAAGGCTCTGAAGACTTGTTTGAAGTCCTGCTCTGCCATTCAGTAGCTTTGTGGTCTTGGACTAGTCACAACCCAGTAATCCAATTGAGCCTTGGTCTCCATATCTATAAAATGGAAATAGAGATTTCACTTCCCAGGAGTGTTCTAGGGGTTAAATAAGATAATCTATGAGAAACAATCCAAATGTTTATTGTCTGTCTTCCTCACTGGAAAGTAAAGTGCACAGTCAGGTAATATCTACTTTGTTTTCTCACATGGCTGGGTGCTCAATAAGTATTTAAAAATAAGTGAATAGGCTGGGTGCGGTGGCTCATGCCTGTAATCCCAACACTTTGGGAGGTCGAGGCAGGCAGATCACAAGGTCAGGAGATTGAGACCATCTTGGCTAACACGGTAAAACCACGTCTCTACCAAAAACACAAAAAATTAGCTGGATGTGGTGGCATGTGCCTGTAATCCCAGCTACTCGAGAGGCTGAGGCAGGAGAATCGCTTGAACCTGGGAGACAGAGGTTGCAGTGAGCTGAGATTGCACCACTGCACTGCAGCCTGGGAGACAGAGTGAGACTCTGTCTCAAAGAAAAGAAAGAGAGAGAGAGAAAGAAGAAAGAAAAAGAAAGAAAGAAAGAAAAAGAAAGAAAGAAAGAAAGAAAGAAAGAAAGAAAAGAAAGAAGGAAAGAGAAAGAAAGAAAGAAAGAAAGAAGAGAGAGAGATCCAAGATGGCCATGTAGCAGCAGCTCAGGATTGTAGCTCCCAGTGAAAGCGCAGAGAGCAAGTGGACGCCACAATTGCAGACGAATTTTTGATGCCCACAAACTGGGAGATTCCCGGCGAAGGAGCCACACGGGTCGCCAGCGTGACTCTTTTGGCCGGTGCGGCTGTTTTGCTGGCGCCCCGGCACAACGCTTCTTGGTGCAGAGTATACGGGACTGGGTGTCCTTTTAGTTGGGCTCAGCTAGTCCCATCCCCACAAGGAGAACAGCAATTGAAAGCGCTGAGGACTGAGAGCAAGCACAGCTGAACCCAGGAAGGCCCAGCTCTGTGGGGAAGGGGCGTCCACTGAAGGAAAACTAAGAAACAGAAAAAACTTCATAACCAACAAGCCGGACCTCCACTCAGAGACCCAATCTGAAAGTCGGCAATTACAAAGACGACAGGTGGATAAATCCACAAAAATGGGAAGAAATCAGTGCAAAAAGGCTGAGAACACCCGAAATCAGAATGCCTCTCCTCCTACAGGGGATCGCAGCTCCCCATCAGCAAGAGAACAAGGCCTGACGGAGGATGAGTGTGATGAACTCACAGAATCAGGCTTCAGAAGGTGGATAATAAGAAACTTCTGTGAACTAAA
>PVKP010020209.1:0-29142 GCA_004027715.1 Plecturocebus donacophilus | reverse complement strand
GCAAGTTTCAACAGCCGAATTGACCAAGCAGAAGAAAGGATATCAGAGGTCGAAGATCAACTCAATGAAATAAAATGAGAAGGCAAGATGACAGAAAAAAGGATAAAAAGGAATGAACAAAGTCTCCATGAAATATGGGACTATGTGAAAAGACCTAATGTACGTTTGATAGGTGTACCTGAATGTGACGAAGAGAATGAATCCAAGCTGGAAAATACTCTTCAGGATATTATCCAGGAAAGCTTCTCCAACCTAGCAAGGCAGGCCAATATTCAAGTCCAGGAAATACAGAGAACACCACAAAGATATTCCTCAAGAAGAGCAACCCTAAGGCACATAATCGTCAGATTCACCAGGGTTGAAATGAAGGAGAAAATGCTAAGGGCAGCCAGAGAGAAGGTTCGGGTTACCCACAAAGGGAAGCCCATCAGACTCACAGCAGATCTCTCAGCGGAAACCCTACAAGCCAGAAGAGAGTAGGGGCCAACATTCAACATCCTTAAAGAAAAGAACTTTCAACCTAGAATTTCATATCCAGCCAAACTAAGCTTCATAAGTGAAGGAAAAATAAAATTTTTTGAGAACAAGCAAGTACTCAGAGATTACATCACCACCAGGCCTGCTTTACAAGAGCTTCTGAAAGAAGCACTACACATGGACGGGAACAACCAGTATCGGCCATTCCAACAACATACCAAAAGGTAAAGAGCATCACCATAATGAAGAATCTACATCAACTAATGGGCAGAACAGCCAGCTAGCATTACCAGAAGCTGCAATTTTCATCTCTGATAAAACAGACTTTAAAACAACAAAGAACACAAGAAACAAAGAGGGGCATTACATGGTAGTGAAAGGATCAATGCAACAAGAAGAGCTAACGATCCTAAATATATACATACCCATTACAGGAGCACCCAGATACATAGGGCAAGTTCTTAATGACTTACAGAGACTTAGACTCCCACACAACAATAGTGGGAGACTTTAACGTTACACTGTCAATATTAGACAGATCAATGAGATAGAAAATTAACAAGGATATCCAGGACTTGAACTCAGACCTGGAACAACTAGACTTAACAAATATTTACAGAACTCTTCTCCCCAAATCCACAAAACAAACATTTTTCTCAGTATCACATTACACCTATTTTAAAAGTGACCACATAATTGGAAGTAAATCACTCCTCAGCAATTGCATAGTATTTCACAGGTTTAAATAAAATATTGGTTGGCAGCTTATTTGTTATTTTCATCCCCTATTCCTTCCTGTCTCCATTGTTAAGCACAATTATTGGCATAAAAGAGGTTTTTAATACCCATTTTTAAACTGCATTTTAGCCTGGGAAATAAAACAAGAATCCCATTCTCTCTCCCTCTTTCTCTTCCTCTTTCTTTCTCTCTTTCATTCTTTTTTTCTTTCTTTTGCTGTTTCTTTCTTTCTCCTTTTCTCTCTTTTTCTAAAAAAAAAAAAGAAAGAAAGAAAGAGAAAAGTCAGATACTTTTAGACTGTAAGTGCCTCAAAGATAAATACATTCTACATTCATCCTGGGCACTTGATAAGTATTTGTTGAAAGATTGATTGAAGAAAGAAATGCTTGAATCAAAAAAATTTTTTCTGAGATGGTGTTTTACTCTTGTCGCCCAGGCTAGACTGCAGTGGCACTCTCTCGGCTCACTGCAACATCTACCTCCTGGGTTCAAGTGATTTTCCTGCCTCAACCTCCCGAGTAGCTGGGATTACAGGCACCTGCCACCACACCTGGCTAATTTTTTTAGTTTTGGTAGAGATGGGATTTTACCATGTTGGCCAGGCTGGTTTTGATCTTCTGACCTTAGGTGATCTGCCCGCCTCAGCCTCCCAAAGTGCTGGGATTACAGGTGTGAGCTAATGTGCTCAGCCTTGAAACAGAATTTATTTGCCTACTGGGCGCAGTGATGGACGAAGCAGCTGGAAGCATCAGATCCCTGGACTACAGGTTTTGTTTTGGGGAGGGGAGTGAGTGCAAATGCCTTCTGCTCAAATCTGCCCGTTGTTGACCCTGTAGCCTTTGGCCTTGGCTTCCCATAGTCCTGGATCCATGCCTGGATACTTGCATTGATGCTGGTATCAGGATGCAGCAAAGCAAAGGAGCAGGTCTCCTCAGGGAGACTGGTTCTCTAATAAAGAACCTGGGAATGCAGAGAGGTGTTGGGAGCTGGGTTCCAATCTCTGAGGCTGGTCCAGAAGTCTGGATCTTGATTTCCCTCAGAAATCCAGAGTGGATGTGCCAGTTTCCAGGATGTACAGCAACTCTCTTCTATTACACTTGGGAGAAATTTGATGACTATGTATGGAATTTTTTCTCCATGGAATGTAAGAGGAAGGGTGTGTCACTGGTTACAGAAGGTCAGAATTTGCTGTGGCATAATGGATCTTTGTGCCTAATGGGAAATGCCACAAGGGATGTGTTTGGGGTGGGGATGGGGTCATCCCATTAGTCATGTAATTATATTTCTGGATGGAGAGCTTTGGTTCAGGAATCCAAAGTGAAAGAAAAAGCAAAACTGACTCAGTAGAGAGTAGGAGATGGTACTGGAGGAGGCCCTGGCAGTCCAGCTGTTCAACAGATGGGCTCAGCTGGTTCCTGGCCTGGCTGAAGGGCAGGCTGCTCCACAGCCCCTTTGAGCTTTCTCCCCAGACCTGTTTGAACTAGTGGCTTCCCTCCTGCCTTCTTTCTGAAGATTCTGGAGAAGATATGAGAGACTGGAGTGTGGGGCCAGGGCCTATGACTTTTCCAAGAAGAAGGTTTGGTCTCCCTCCTGACCTCCTGTCCCCAGTCATGGGCAATGTTAAATCAAGTTTGGCCTAAAGCTGTCTCCCTGCATATTTTAAGTTCAACCTAAAGGTTCCTCTGTACCTGGTGAACTATAACAAGTGGAGGTATAAACAGGCCGTAGCCTACATTTGTGCCAATCACCAAGTTTTGGTCAATCAAATATGGCCAACTGTTCTGTATTGAAATACAGCTGTTTCTGTACTCACTTCCATTTTCTGTACATCACCTTCCTTTTTCTGTCCATAAATCTTCCACCATGTGGGTGTGCTGGAGTCTGAGAGTCTACTCTGACATGGGAGGTTGCCTGATTCATGAACTGTTCATTGCTCAATTAAGGTCTTTTAAATTTAATTCAGCTGAAGTGTTTCTTTTAACAGCAGATTTCAGGGTTTTGGCCTCATGGTCTCCAAGCAAAGGTCTGTGGTCAACAAGTATCACTTGGGGCACCAAGTAATAAAAAGAAATATGCTATGAGAAAGGGATGAATGAATAACAAACGAATGAAACGTGAAGCAAGCAGGTCTCACGTATCTCATTTCCAGGGGTCTCATGGTTGGGAACTGAAATTCCTAAAACAGGCCGTTTCCCGGCAAACTGCAGATGGTAGAACTTGCTAGTACAATAAGCAGAGCCCGTTCTGTATCCACTCCTGAAAGATGTTCCTTTTCCAGACCTTGAGATCCAACCTTCCCCAAATAAGGGCAGTGGACTATTCACTGAGGTGCTAACCAGTTTCATGCTCCCCACACACTCCTCAGCCAGCTCTCTTTCTTTCTTTCTTTCCTAACTTCCTTCCTTCCTTCCTTCCTTCCTTCTTTCCATCTTCTTTTTTTTTGATGGAGTCTTGCTTTGTCACCCAGGGTGCAGTGGTGCGATCTCAGCTTACTGCGACCTCCATCTCCTGGGTTCATGCAGTTTTCCTGCCTCACCTTCCCGAGTAGCTGGGATTACAGGCACACGCCACCACACCCAGCTACTTTTTGTATTTTTAGTAGAGATGGGGGTTTCACCATGTTGGCCAACTGGTCTCGAACTCCTGATCTCAAGTGATCCACCCATCTCCACCTCCCAAAGTGCTGGGATTACAGGTATGAGTCACTGCACCTGGCCAGCCAGCTCTATTTCTAGCAGAGAGCCAAATCTTTTATAAGAGGAATTTGCAGGACAAAACCAGAATGCTTTGAAGTCAGTGACTTTATTTTTATTTATTTATTTATTTAGAGACAGTCTCACTCTGTCATCCAGGCTGGAGTGCAGTGGCATGATCTCGGCTCACTGCTACCTCCACCTCCCAGGTTCAAGCGATTCTCCTGTCTCAGCCTCCTGAGTAGCTGGGATTACAGGTGCATGCCACCACGCCTGGCTATTTTTTGTATTTTTAGTAGACATGGGGGTTTCACCATGTTGGCCAGGCTGGTCTTGAACTCCTGATCTGAGATGATCTGCCTGCCTCAGCCTCCCAAAGTGCTGGGATTACAGGCGTGAGCCACTGCGTCCGGCCTGCAGCCAGTGACTTTAAATTCACTGAAGAAATTTTGAACCTGGTGCAGTGGCTCAGGCTTGTAATCCTAGGACTTCGAGAGGCTGAGATGGGAGGACCACTTGAGCTCAGGAGTTCAAGACCAGCCTGGCAACATAGTGAGACCTCATCTCTAAAAACAACAACAACAACAACAACAACAACAAAAAGACATTTCATTAGATGTCCTGAAGAGGGGAGAGAAAATAGAGAAGATGCTAATGGGGATAGAAAGAGCAAAGAAGTGGTTCTGCTGTCCTCCCAACGACTTTCCCCACAAAAGGAAGAGGCTACACGTCTGTGAAGGCCACTCCTCCTCTCTCCCAGGCAGCACACTAGGGGCAAAGCCTCAGAGGAGAATGGGCCCGGTGAGCACAATGGGGCCCAGCACAAGGCCTCCAGACTCAGCCAGGAGTTCCCTGTCCCGGGTGGGTGTGGAGCAGGGCACTTTGACTTCAATGGACGACAAAGGCTTGGCCAGGGATGATGTCTGTGGTGACCGTGGGAAACTGAGATTAAAGGACTGTCCTCACGTTCAGGGTGTGCAAGAGCCTCTCGGGTCTGCTAATTAGTAATGGCTGAGATTAAATTTCCACCATCCCTGTGGGATAGGGATTTGGAGTGAAATGTTAATTTGATGTAAATACATTAACATATTTCTGGCACACCTCTGTCGTAGGCTGAGATTCACACTCATTATGTGAGGAAACAGCTTCCTGGAATTTTCCCTGCTCTGTCTCAGACTCAGTGGTTCTAAGGACCTCGCAGATCAGCTGTGGGTTGAGTAGGGGACTGAGCAGTTGGCTGGCAGGGTGGGGAAGCAGGTCGGCTCCAGGCTCTAAAAAGCCCTCTGGAGCAAGCTTGAGGGTCTGCTTCACCCAAATCCTTCTGCTGCCTCTGCAGGGGACTGGATTTTTCACCACCCTGGACAAGCTAGATGTAGGGGCCCTGCTGGCCTGGGACTGTGGTACCCTCTGAGCATAGCTAGGCTGGGTGTCCTGGGACTCCAGGGTGGCCAACCCAGGACTGAGGGAGGCCCCAGGATATGAGTATTTCAGTTTTAAAACCAGGTAAGTCTTGCAGAAACAGGGACTAGTTGGTCACCTGATCTTGCTCTTGGTTCATTATCTCATCCATCCCTGGCTTCCAGAGGATGTTCCAAAGTCATCTATCTCAGACTGAAGGCTGGAAATGGGATAGGAGAATCCCTCTCCTTTTTCCACAACCACCCAGATGGGACAGAAATTCTATGATCTCCCTGGGAATCTAGAAAGAGAAGAGGGTCAGGGCTGGGACTTGCCAAGTGGTCAAGTGGGAACACATTTGACTCAATGGGTTTACTCCACCTCTGTGGTTACAATCCTGGTAAATCAACAGCAATTGCTTTCTCAGATTTCCCAACCAACCCTGGTCTTAGCACCAGGGACCAACCAGAAGAGGAGAGAACTGGAGCTCTTCTCCCTGGTCCTCTCATGTTGGTATCTGACAACACCAAGACCAGCTATTTTGGAGTGAAGTTAGAGCACCTGCAATCTAAACTGGCAATCTAACTGGGAGGAGCAGAGAGGGATTGGCCTGCAGCAAGGCCCCAAATTGTGTAAGTTTCAGGCTCCAGGAAGCCTGGGTCTGCCCTAGAGAGGAGGCTCCTCACCCGTCACACTTAGTAAAGAGCCCCCAGGGATTCCTGCTCTCAAGCGACACTCCAGGCTGTGCGGCAGCTGCTGACCTCATTCCTCTAAATCCCTCCAGGACTGCCCAGGCCTCTGCAATAAAACGGGGCCCAGGCAATTGCCCAGATTTGCCTGGATTCTTGAAAGAGCTTTGCTGAGCTCTTGTACAGAACTTTGCCCGACATTACTTTTGACTTTCACAGCCCCTTGTGAAGTAGCCAGTAAAGCAAAAGCTAATTAAGCCACTTAATTTAGAATTGAAAAGAGGTTTAAGATATCACCTGGAGGAAGTGCTTCCAGGGTGGAGAGGACTGTATATTTCACACAGTATAGTTTACTTCCCTGAAACTTTCCCTGCCATCTTGGTTATACCACAGCATGTTAGCATTTATGCCTTTCATCTTGAATAGCTTTGTTCGTATCTGTGTGTCTATTTAAGCAAATTCACTTATTAGCTTTATTGAGCATGACTATGTGTCAGGGGCACCAGCTAGGCACTTTCAATAGACAATACCATTTACGCCTTCTAAACCCATGGGAGGTAGATAGTATTATTATGCTCATTTTAGGGATGGAAACAAACAAAACTTAGGATATATTTTGTTGGCCAGGCACGGTAGCTCATGTCTGTAATCCCAGCACTTTGGGAGGCCGAGGTGGGCAGATCACCTGAGGTCAGGAGTTCAAGACCAGCCTGGCCAACATGGTGAAACCCCATCTCTACTAAAAATCCAAGTGTGGTGGTGGGTGCCTGAAATCCCAGCTACTCAGGAGGCTGAGGCAGGAGAATCGTTTGAACCTGGGAGGTGGAAGTTGCAGTGAGCAGAGATGGTGCCACTTGTACTCCAGCCTGGGCGACAGAGTGACTCATCTCAAAAAAAACAAAAAAGGAATATATTTTGTCGTGAGCTGTGTGGGAGTAGAACTTGAATCTTGAGCCTGACCCTGACTGGCTTTGCCTGCCTCTCTCTCTCTGTCCAGAGACACATAAATGTACACGAAAATATTTCATATGTGTATGTCATGCCATCTATTACTTAGGGGCAAGGATTGTATGGTACAACATTTCTTTAAAATCTCAGAACGTTATAGATAACATTCTATAGATTTTACAAATTTAAAAAAAAAAAACTGAGGCAGGCGCAGAGTCACACAATAAGTTAATAAAAAAACATTCTGCCTAGAATTGCTGCCTTGGGAATTCAATGTCCATGGAGCTATGGGGTTGGGAGCTTGCTCAGACCACCAGGTGAACAAATTAATGAAAGAATAAGAATGAATGTATGTGCTGGGGTGCGGTGGCTCACACCTGTAATCCTAGCACTTTGGGAGGCCGAGGTGGGCAGATCACCTGGGGTCAGGAGTTCAAGACCGGCCTGGCCATCATGGTGAAACCCCATCTTAGGGAAAAAAAAATAAGAATGAATGTATGTGTGAAGAGTGAGTAATTTATGGGTGAGCTGGTTTGAGATCATCACAGTCAGATCTAGCAACAAAAGGTGTCGCTGAGCTCCTAAGTGGTGTAAGTTTAACCTCCGAGTTCCCTCAATGCCAAGTCAACTGCCAAGGATCCTGCCGACCTCTTGCCACGGCCCTCTCCGCTCTGGACCCTTTTTCTCCTGTTAAGGGGATTCCGGGGTGGTATTTACCACCTCTTCAAAAGGAATCAAAGGAAAATAAAACACACAATAATCTCAAAAGGGCAAAGATTTTTTCTCCCTTTCTGCTCCCACCCGCAACACAAACGCACATCCCAAGCACTATTTGGAGCCAGATACTGTATGACTCAGCTTGCTTTTCTCCCAGGGGCTTTACTGGAGCAAGCCTGAGGAGGAGTTAAGTGTAAAAATGCAGTAGGAGATAAAGCTTGCGGGTAGGTGAGAATTTTCTACCATAGCATGTGAATGGACTGCCCTCTTAGGAGCTCAGAAGTGAAGACAGGAGGCCAGAACCAAGTGCACCTTTCCCATCCCTCCCAGTCCCAGCTGCGTGCGTGCCAGGCTATGGCCTTGCTACTCACGTCTGCCTCGTTCCAGAGCCCTGGGATGCAGAAGGATTCCAGCAGGTCACTACCACACAGCAGCAGGATCCGCAGCTCTGACGAGGGGAGGAAAGTGTGCGAAGGGAATTAAGTGGAGGCCTGGGAAGCATTCACCTCTCAGCCTCCTTCCCCTGGTGATACATAACTCTCGCACCTTTGGGGCTGTGGGGCCAGGTTCTCCCAGCTGACCCTGCACCAGGGCGTGTGCAGTGCAGAAACCCCTGCTCCCCTTTCCCGCGGGCTCATTTCCACAGCACCCTCAATCCCTGCGGGAGGAATTACTCATGCAAGAAGAGAAGGTCATAGAGGGTGACCGACTGCTCTGGCTTTCCCAGGACATGGCTCTTTCAGGGCTAAGCCAGGATGGTTCGTTATCGGAACAGTGGCCGAGCCAGCGACGCGCCTTGTCTAAGGTCTGAGGTCCTCTCTCTTGCTCCCTGTCAAGCTCGAACGTCCACGGAGTTTGGATTCTCTATTACTGTGCATTGTCTGCAATTTGTCTCCCTGACATGGTATGGGGCGTGAGGGGACATTGAGCGTACCCGAAGGTAGCTGAGTATACCAAATGTGTCACATGGCCACTGTCCCCCCAGCAAAGGGCTTGAAGCAAGGCTGAGGCCCCTCACAGTGCCCGTGCTTTTCCCGGCACCCAGGCGCACTTCCTGCTTGTCAGTTGTTTTTCTTCCCTCCGTAAGCCCACACTGAATTATCCCAGTGAGGCCCACTGTTGTTTAAAACAGGCAGCACGCGGACTCGCTTAATAAACTGAGCGGTGGGGAACAGCATTCTGAGAACACCCGAGGAGCGTCCTCGCCCGGGAGGTGGCTCAGGATGGAGCCCAGCGAGGCTCCCAGCCATCCCAGGCCCTCCCAGCAAGAGGCCGAGGCTGGCGGGCGTGTCGTCTGAAACGGCAAGGCAGCCCTGCACTGGGCACCACCAGCTTTCCGCAGACCGCCGCCAGCACAGGCGCTGCCACCCTGAGGCGAGGCGAGAGAGGACAGAAGCTGCGGGCAGCCCTGACTGCCTAAGACCCTGATGAGGACTTGCAGGTGGGACGCGGTCCCGGGCTGTGACACGAGTTTCTAGGTGGACTCCTGAAGCAGGGGGAGGCTGCTGGGCCAAAGGTGGGCAATGCCAGCATCTCATGGTCCCTGGGACGGGGCAGCCTTCCCACCTCAGGGAGCGCCGCCGAGGGCTGGGATGCCGACTATGAAATATTCCTGCAGCCTGTCTCCTCTCCATCAGACCTTAGCTAACAATCGTTTGTGTGCAGGGGCTTTGCTTATCTTTACAGCCCCAGGGTCTGGCAGAGTCACTGCCTTACAGTAGGTGCTCAGACATGCTGAACGGCTGAGGCAACCGATGAGCTGACAGCAGAGGTCCTGCAGGCTGCCTTCCGGGCAATCTGGGATGGCTGTGCTGGCGACCGGGGCCTCCGCTATCGCAGCATGGGGTCACTGGGGAAAATGTTGGCCTGAGTCAGTGGCGCCTCTGCGTTGCGCCATGGGACTTCTGCCCCAACGCCCCAGCAGGGGAGAGGAAGTGCGCTTGCTATGTCTGACAGGAGCCAGGCTGGGCTTATTTCTGGGAGCCACCCGGGCTTCTAGGTCAGTTTTCTGTTGAAAGGGCACTACTCTGTAATTCTGGCTACCTAAAAGTCCAGTTAGATCAAGCTTGTCCAACCCATGGCTTGTAGGCCACATATAGTCCAGGGTGGCTGTGAATGCAGCCTAAAATAAATTAGTAAACTTTTATTTATTCATTTATTTTTGGAGACAGAGTCTTGCTCTGTCACCCAGGCTGGAGTGCAGTGGTGCAATCTTGGCTCACTGCAACCTTCGCCTCCTAGGTTCAAGCAATTCCCTTGCCTCAGCCTCCTGAGTGATTGGGATTATAGGCGTGCACCACCACACCTGGCTAATTTTTTGTATTTTTAGTAGAGAGGGGGTTTCATCATGTTGGCCAGGCTGGTCTGAAACTCCTGACCTCAAGTGATCCACCCACTATGGCCTCCCAAAGTGCTTGGGGTTATAGGTATGAGCCACCACACCTGGCATGTAAACTTTTCTTAAAACATTATGAGATTATTTTGGTGATTTTTTTTTTTTTGAGACAGAGTCTCGCTTTGTAGCCAGGCTGGAGTGTAGTGGCCCGATCTCGGCTCAATGCAACCTCCATCTCCTGGGTTTAAGCAATTCTTCTGCCTCAGCCTCCCAAGTAGCTGGGACTACAGGCGTGCACCACCACACTCAGCTAATTTTTGTTTTTTTAGTAGAGACAGGGTTTCACTATGTTGGCTAGGATGATCTTGATCTCTTGACTGCATGATCCCCCCACCTCGGCCTCCCAAAGCGCTGGGATTACAGGTGTGAGCCACTGCTCCCGGCTTTTATTTTTATTTTTAGCTCATCAGCTATTGTCAGTGTTAGTGTATTTTATGTGTGGCCCAAGATAATTCTTCTTCTTCCAGTGTAGCCCAGGGAAGCCAAAAGACTGGACAGTCCTATATTAGATAGTCACGTCAATGAGGTACGTGCTGGCCCTCAGCTTCCCAATATCAGTGGTTCTCAACTGAGGGAATTTTGCAATTGCCAAGGGACATTGGGCAATGTCTGGACACTTTTGGGTGTTAGGACTGGAGGGAGAGGGCAGCATGCTACTGGCATCTAGTGGGTAGAGGCTAGGAGCATGGCTAAACATCCTACAATACACAGGAATGTGCCCCCCACCCCCAATACAGAATTATCTGTTCCCAAATGTCAATTAGTGCCAAGGTTAAAAATCCCTGCTTACAGCCATGAAAATGAATCTCTTTCCTATTCCCAAGCCAGGGTCGCAGTATCCCAACCAAATATAATATAGCACTTTTGTTTTTTAAGCCAAAGCACAGAGAGTTCCAGAGTGGGGTCTCTGTCACCTTTTCTTGCAGGACCAGCGCAAACATTTAAGTCACAGACAAGTGGTCCCAGCCGGGCTTGAGAACCCACGTGTGGCCGCCGGAGGGCAGCAGTGACTTCTCCCAGTCTGTGTCTGAGACTAAGGCAAGTTTCCAACCCACCAGCCTGTGGCCTGGGGCATCCCGGGAGGAGTAGTCAGGTTTTAGAAGCATGTAAATAGGGTCAACAGATGCTAATGGAGCTAGGAGAAAACTGCTTTTCCTCGTTTAGTGTGCAAGGAAATATCAAAGAAGGGGACATGTAAGCCCCAGGGCCTCACATAGCGCAAGAATGAAGAGTCGGGAGGCAGAGTAGCTCCCTTCTAGCTTCTCTGGGCCAGCCTCCTTCCCCAGGTCACCCTGATCCAGGGCCACGAGCCGGAATGCAGCTCTCTGTCCACACTCCCCTCCCAGGAATCCCGGCTATGTGAAGCTTGGGCCCTGCAGCCCATCCCAGTTTCCACTGCACACAGCCACCACCTGGAACCATGCCAGGACCTGAGCCCAATCGGACAGCTGTGGCTGCTGAGCTCTCCTTTCTCAGAACATAAGTGTCCTCCACTCTCACCCCTCACTGTCCCTTCTCCGTCACATGCAGGTAGGCCCTCCCTCTCAGTGAGCACAGGGAATGTGAAGGGAGACAGGCAGAGCCCGGGGACACCGGAGGTGAGAGGTCACTCCCCATCCCTGGCGGCTGGCTCACCACAACTCCAAACTGCTACAGAGCAAGAAGAGTAAGCAAAGACCCCTGCCCCTCTAGAGGTAGCGGTGAGCTAATGGAAGTAAACACAGCAGTGCACTGTGCAGCACTGATCATCAGTGTCCTTTCTGGGAGGGGACTCCTTGAGTCAGGGTGGGGAGAGCCTGATCTACCCACCTGCGTGCTGGAAAGGGAAGGAAGGCTATAGCTGAAGCTTGCCATAATGGAAAGAGAAATGCACATGTAACACAAGGAGAAGTCCTAAGGCTGCTCTGAGCTCACTGCGTGGGAAGTGGCCCGGTCTTGGCCAGGCTGGAACTGCAGGGAAGTGGAGTGCAGGAGCTTTCGGCTAGCCTGGCACCTTCACTCCTATCCTTGCCTGATGGGCTTTCTGGGGCTGCAGAACCTAGAGCCAAATGCTCCTGCCTGTTTTGGGGAGCAACCAGGGAAGCGGGTGCTCCTTCCTGTGGTCTTCAGAGAGTGACGTGCTGGTCAGTAAAGGATATTAAAATATAGTAAAATAACTAGGAAGTGAGGGATTTTGAATATTCATTCATTTTGTTTTTAATTTTTTAATTTTAAGATAATATAACTTAATTTTTATTAATGGCTATATTTAAAACTGGTTCATACTATTCCTGAAAACTAGCTGGGTACATGGCTCATGGCTGTAATCTCAGCACTTTGTGAGGCTAAAGCAGGTGGATCACTTGAGGTCAGGAGTTCGAGACCAGCCTGACCAACGTGGAGAAACCCTGTCTCTACTAGAAATACAAAATTAGCCAGGCATGGTGGTGCATGCCTGTAATCCCAGTTACTTGGGAGGCTGAGGCAGGAGAATCGCTTGAACCTGGGAGGTGGAGGTTGCAGTGAGCTGAGATTGTGTCATTGCAGTCCAGCCTGGGCAACAAGAGCAAAACTCCATCTTAAAAAAAAAAAAAGAAGAAAAAATCCTGAAAACTTTACAAATGGTTGTAGGAAACCAACTGAGCTGATTCAGAGACACCACTGCACCTCAGATGAGAGGATGAGACCCATAGAAGCCTCTTGAAATGACATCACATCTGCCGGGTCTGCAGGAAGAACCAGGTGCTCAGGACAACCCCTGCCTCTCAGGACTGCAACGGGAGCTCTAACTTCCAGTCCTTGGACAGAAAAGTACCAGGAGGGGATGCTTGGAGGATCTTTTCAGCTGGAAGTTTAAGATTGAGGGTGCAGACACCAGGCTGCCTCACCCTAGAGCTCTAGGCATTCCTGATGTCACTGACCCTTCTTGTCCCCTGGTACCTGTGCCAGCCCCAGCTCTATTCTGATGTCTCCCTGTCCTTGCCCCAGCTTCAGACACCTGTGTCTCCCACTTGCATCTCTCACCCATTCTGAAACCCTGGGAAGATTTCAGTGTTCCTATCTGCTTCTCAGCTTGCTTGTAGGGGTCATCAACTCCTTCCCACCCTGACAGCTGTGTAACCACCCTCCACCGGCTCGGGCCCGCCCTGGCCTGCCCTGGTATTGAGTTTGGCAGGCAGCCCTCACACAGACAGTGGAGCGCCTTAGCTCGGCCCAAGGCTGCGAAGGAGGTGTGGAGGCGGCTTTCAGTCCCCTCTCTACTTCACTGTCCTCAAGCACTGAATAAGGAAGGCGGGGGTGCTCTTCTGCCTCATTTGTGGGCAGTGTGTGTGCTCAAAAGAAGGATCTCTCCAGCTGGTGCCAAAGCTCAACTTTCATGTCTTTTAGAAAAGGGAGGGGAGGCTCTGAAGGAAAAATCACCAACTAAGCCAGTCCTATCCCTTGGGAGCTGGCCAGAGTCCAGTTAGGAGATGTTAAAGGGAGCTAACTCCGAATGCAATCAGCCTGGAAGAGATCCCTCTTCTGAGAGAAGACTTTGCTGCAAAACACCCCCTGGGTTTTCAAGCCTCTCTGCTCCCCATGTTTCTTGCCATGAAGGCAGGGGGCCCCAAATGTCCCCATTTTCCCCACGTTCGCAGTCTCACTCACCGATCTCTTCATACCGCATCACCGTGCCCAGATTGGCATTCTCGTCTAAGGAGGAAAGAGGGAAGGAAGGGCATTAGGGAACCGGCTTCCTGGTCCCCAACACTCAATCTGTCCGAGGGCCTCAGCAGGAATGATTGGGATGGGGTGGGTGAGGGCCAATAGGGGGGTGATGTGCCACCCTGCACAGGTGACACCCAAGGAGAGTGAATGCAGAGCGCAGTCAGGTGTAAAATGAACAGGAAGCTCTTCTCCTGCTCCAGGAGCGTACTTCACGTGGCTGAGACTTTCAGAATGAGGCAGCCTGGCTGGGGAGCCAGTGACGAACACACACACTCATGCTGAGCGTTTTGTTTCTTCCCCAAGATCTTGGGAAGGAGGCTGGCCACAAGAGCAGCAACCTTACAACCTAGCGAGATGGCTTTTGGAGTCACAAGACACGGCCGGCTCACTTTAGGGACTCCCTGGTCTAAAGGACAAGCACACTGGGGGTGCAGAACTTTTTCACATGGTGGAATGTAGCAAGGACTGCAGGAAGATGGGAAAGACTGTGCCTTTGATGTGCTCTTGTATGTGCAACACCTGCATGGGGGAACACGGTGTGCACACGTGTTCGCACACACACAATCACGGGACTTGCGGTGGGGGGAATGTGCTTGAGGCTCTTTGCTGAAGGAATGAAGGGAGGAGAGACAGAAAAGAGACAGGACCGGGAATCAAGGTCCTTAGTTCCTCACCTACGAAGGTGAAACGCTCCACCGGCGGGCGGACACAGCAGATCCGGCTGAGGCTTTCTCCCACCTTCCCCAAGATCTTGGCTACGGAAGAGAGCAAGACAGACAGGGACAGAGGGAGAGAACCACTCACAACTGGCACTCATGTCGGCCCGGCACTGGGGCCGCTGTAAACATCAGGGTGCATGGAGAGAGCAGGGGTGGGAGCAGGAGGCAGCAGGAAGGTAGAGAGAGAGAGAACAGAAATATGACAGCACAAATTCCTTCTCACTCAGTCTGAGGCACACACATTGTGAGCCCTCGACTGGAAGCCATTTTCCGGTTATGTTTATTTCATTGTTGAAAACTTGGAAAACATAGAAGAGGGAAATATATAAAGAGGAAAACTTAAAGCACCCATAATCCCAACCCAAGAGATAACTACTGCTAACCTGTTGGTATGTTATTTATTTTCTTTCATGTTTTAAATGTGTATTATGCTGCTATGTCTATGTAAATTGGATCAGATTTTCCACGTAAAGGGCATATAGACTGCTGACTTCTTTCATTTTCTGTATCATGAGCATTTCTTCCCCAGGTTTGTCCCAAGCCTATCCTTAGCTGCTCCTCCCTCTGGACAGTTACACCCACATCCAAGGAGACTCAGCAAAGTACATGCTTGGAACCATTTCTGTTGGACTAAGGCGTTCCTTCCCATGCAGATGGTCTTTAGAATCATTAGACATCTTATTTGGCTGAGAGGGATCTGGTTTTCAATTCTCCCTCTAGGCTCCAATCCAGAAAATTTTTCTGAGCCCACCACATGTATGCAAACTGTGAAATTCTGACTCTTCTTTGTGAATAACCCTGTTTATAACAGACCAATAATATAATAGCTTATGGTCTCTAGGCTTGAAAAGTAATATCAGAATCTGTTTCTTGGAGTTGGCTTGGAAGAAAATTTTAGAGCATGGACCTTGGAGCCTGACAGTACTGAATATGAATTCCAGCTCTTCTACTTTTGAGCTGTGTGACAAATCAGCAAATCACTTTTCTTCTCTGAATCTGTTTGCTATCTGAAATGGGAACATAATGTCTGTATCACAGTATTACTGCATTAAATAAGAACGCAGATAAAGCACGAGCATCACCTGGGCATATAGTCCTAGGTTTGGGGTATATGTTGGTGGATTATTGGTGGCTAAGAGTGTGAGGATTCTGGGTGCAGACTGCCTGGGTGTGACTCATGGCCTGCTTCTTCCTCACTGTGTGACCTTGGGCAAGATCCTCAACCTCCCTAGAAGAGGCAGAGAAAAATGCTCCATTTTGTGTATTTAATTCCCAGTTAAGGCAATTATTTCTTAAAATTTATAGTTTTTTTTTTTTTTTGAGACAGAGTCTTGCTCTGTCATCCAGGCTGGAGTGCAGTGGTACAATCTCAGCTCACTGCAATCTCCACCTCCTGGGTTCATGTGATTCTCCTGTCTCAGCCTCCCGAGTAGCTGGGACTATAGGCACACACCACACACCTGGCTAATTTTTTTTTGTAATTTTAGTAGTAACAGGATTTCATCACGTTGGCCAGTATAGTCTCAATCTCCTGACTTTGTGATCTGTCCACCTTGGCCTCCCAAAGTGCTGGGATTACAGGCATGAGCCACAGGCCGGGCCCTATGTTTATATTTAGATGCAGGAGAAGAGTGCACACCACCACCTGCTTCTCTCTGATTGTGACTGGTTTGCTCTGATGCTTGAACTCAGGGTTCTCAAAGTATTGTCCCTGGACTAGCAGCAACAGCAGCACCTTATTAAAAATACAGGTCCTCTTTCCCAGACCCACTGAATCAAGTTCTGGGTGGATCCCAGTAATCACTATTTTAACAAGCCCTCCACATGATTCTGAGGTTTGAGACCCACACATCCATGTTCCCCTACCTGCAGTGGGCTTGTTGGTCACGTTGCTGTTCTGGTAAATGGGCTGAGGGGTCTCGTTCTGTGGCTGTCCGATCACAGGCGTCATGGAAGGTGTGTTGACATTGGAGAGGATGCAGCCAGTCACCCTCTAGGGAGAGGGAGAAGAGTGTTATTAGCCACGTGACTTTGAGAATCGTTTTAATTATCTCCAAATGCTCATGTGCTTGTCCTTCATGAGGAGGCCACCCAGAGCCAAGGAAGGGCCCTGGGGATGGGTTCCAGACCCAGCTGCATCACGTAGTCACTAGGCTGGCAGGAGACAGAGCAGCTCCATGGGGAAAAGCATGAGATGTGGTATTATAACGGGTCCTGGGTCTAAATTCGGGCTCTACCTCCTTCTAGCTGTGTGACCTTGGCCAGTTACTTCATCGCTCCTGAACCTCAAGTCAGGAGTCTAACCATATAGCTGCCTTTTTCAGCTGTGGTAGGATCACGCTAGCGAGCATATGCAAAGTGCCTACGGGGTGCCTGACACATGGCAGGAGCTCCGTCAGCAGCAGGCGATGCTGGAACCTTCTGTGTAATATGAATATCTGCCCTCCCCGACTGCTTCTTGGGGCTCAAATGAGATCATGTCTGCAAAAGGGCTCTGTAAGCTTGGGAAAGGTCACACAAACACAAGGCATGATCACCACCTGCAGCCTCTTCAGGCCAGAGCTGTCAGCAACACAGCCAAGCAAGAGGGAGAGCGGTGCCAGGCAGCACAGGGTGTGTTTGTGCTGCGGGAAGCGGGGTGGGTGCGTTCTGAGCATTCTCCCGCCTGCTCAGTGTGAATACACATGCCACAGCCAGACGGAAATTCTGTGTGTATTATCCATTGTCCTGAGTTATCTGCCAGCTACTCCTCGCCAGTGCTGCAGAAAGCACAGAGCTGATAAGGCAGCATTCCTCACAGCTGACCCAGAAGCGACCCTGCTGGTCCGAGGGGATGGGGAGAGTAGCTGTTGGGCAACAGAGAAACAAAGGACGAACTTCCTATCTGTTCAGCTTCATGAGGGCCACTGCTTATTCAAGGTTTCTTCGTTCCCAAAAGCCAGCAGCTCGGGTACCCACCACCCACTCCTGCACGCCACCCTTTCTGGATTCGGGTTCTGCTGCCAGGGGACCCCCAGGCCCAAGGCTGGGGTGATGCTCTGGGCACCTCTTCCACAGGCCATTCGGGCAGAACAGTGTGTGAGTCCTCTGAGCCCTAGAAGGGGAGGCATTTGTCTTGTGGGGTAACCTGTCACCTTTGTAAGGCTCCTGATAGGAGGAGGTCACATCCGACCACATCTGGGAGCCAGCTGCGGTGGGTACCATAGGGTCTTTACACCTGCTTGGTGGGCTTCTTTGCCCAGCTGTGGCTGGTGGGGTGGAAGGGGTGGTCTGCCTCCATTTATTATTATTTCACCACCTGAAAAGAAAACACCACATTCCCATTTCCTGACTGGTCTGGTAGCTGAGGGGTTTCTTCCTCTTGCTGCCCTGTGGGTTCCATTGGACTTATTCTATCTCAGAGAAGTAGAAAATGGCTGGCTGCATTCCCTGATCCCGGCTTCATCGCCCCTATGGGCTCCTGCGTTCTCAGAGGCCTTGACGTTGGAGAGTCACCCCGAGTCGCCTGTTAAGTCACGCATCTATCTCTGTGGCAGGTTTACTCTCCATGCCAGGGACACCGGCCTCATGCTTGCTAGCAGTTTGAAGGCTGAGAGTTCTTAGGAAGCAGCTCCAAGCTCTCACTCCAAGGCAGGGGGCCGGCCGTGACCTACATTCTCTGCCAGCCTCTGCCCGTCACTGCAACAGCTGGGGCTCCTGGCGGAGCTTCTCTGGCCCAGACTCATACCCTGGGCATGAGTAACACAGGGAGCATTCAGGAAGCCCAGGCATTTAGACAGCAAACGACAGCCAGGCTTTCTGGCCAGTATGGCTAGCACTGAGGAATGCCTACTGGGTCCCCATTCCTCCCTTCTGTCATGGAGCCTGAGGCTTCTATGTGATCAGAAAGAGCACAGCTCTGCAGGGACTCCCCAGGTGACATGTAGTGTGAGAAATAGACTTGTGTGAAGTCACTGAGCTTTTAGGGATATTTGTCTCTACAGCACACCTTTGCCTATCCTGACTGATACACTCTTACAAAGTGAGATGGGGTGGCTTTCATTACTGCTTTTGTGGAGACCAGCACAGAGGAGCAAGTCAGTGTGGCCCTGAGTCAGCCTCCTTTGAAGGGGACCAGAAGGGCCAGGATATGTGCGAAGGATTCTGAAAGCCAAAGGGAAGGGAGATCAGTTTTCTTCAGTTCCGTGGGGGAGAAAACAACAGATGGAGACTAGCCGGCTGGTCCTCTCTACCTCACTTGCCCTTGGCTCCCCAGGACAGAGCTCTGAAGCTCCACATCTGTTCAGATAAAGCCTGGCTGTGCAGCTGGTGGAGTGTGGGGTGGTCAGGGCCTGCTCCCCAGGAAGGAGGTGGTGACAGGCCCTCTGGCAGCAGGGACACAGATGGGGCAGGGGCCCTCCCTGCAGGAGGACAGTGCCATGTGGACTGCTATCTGGGGCCGTGGAGGGCTCCGCCACAGAGTCCGTGGAGGCGAGCAGAATTTACTGTTTGCTGTCTTGGTTGTCAGGCTTCTCGACATTGGTGACATTGCTTTTTGTCCTGTCACTGTGGAGTTGATGGGTTGGCACTGATCTGGGAAGGGTGCTTTCTGCACACTCTGGCCAGTGCTGCTGGCTGGTATGGAGCCCATTCTAACCTGGCAACCAGCCCCGAGGTCTTCGCAGCCTGGCCGCAGGCCCCAGGCTCCAGTGAGGAATACAGAAGCTCTCACCTATCTGTGCTCACCAAACACTCACTGTGTGTCCTCAGGTACGTGGACTCCTCCCTGTGCTTCCTTTTACCCACTAATGAAACAGGCATCAGACACTCTCCACCTGTGGGGCTCTTGTGAGGAGGAATGAGTGGGAATGGGGTGCAATGATGGCAGGTGTGACGTGCCTCAGTCACACAGCCTGTCCTGGAGTAAGGGGGCCAGAGGGGCTCCCACAGGCAGGCAGGGGCTCGACTACTTGTACCTCCCCTAAGTACTCCTCTCTTCTGCGTTTCATTGCCTGGTCACCTCCTCCCTTGACTTCTGAAGTCCTATCACTGTGATCTTAATCCCACCTTGAACGTGCTCCCAGCTGGTGAAAGCTGACCGTCATACCCAGCAACAACACCTCAAATGGGAGGTCAAGACAGAGGGTAGAAGACAGGGAGCAGCCCCTGGTGCTACTTGGGGTTCCTAATTCATTGTCCTTTGTGCCGTTCACAGGCTGGCCTCTCTGGCAACGGGCAGAGAAATAAGAGGCTGAAGGCGGGTCAGTGACTAGCAGCACACTCTCCCCTCCCTGCCTGGCTTCCGTGGTTCTAGCCCCTCCCCTGCACCCTGGTGGTCCGCACACCCCCAGCCTCAGCCCAGCTCACCTTCATGAGGTCCCGGTGGTGTTCCAACACGCTGCAGGTCGTCTGCCAGGTGTCCTGGTAGCACTCCCAGGGGTCCACCCTAACATCACCAGAGAGAAGTTTCCCTTGGTTTCTGTTCTCATACTCCTTTTTTTTTTTTTTTGAGATGAAGTCTCGCTCTTGTCCCCCAGGCTGGAGTGCAGTGGCACAATCTTGGCTCACTGCAACCTCTGCCTCCCAGGTTCAAGTGATTCACCTGCCTCAGCCTCCTGAGTAGCTGGGATTACAGGCGCCTACCACCACGCCCAGCTAATTTTTGCATTTTTAGTAGGGACGGGGTTTCACCATGTTGCCAGGCTGGTCTTGAACTCCTCACTTCAGGTGATCCACCCACCTTGGCCTCTCAAAGTGCTGTGATTTCAGGCGAGAGCCACCGTGCCCAGCCCTCATACTCTTTCCTTATCCTTTCCTTCCAAAAATCATAGCTCAGGAAGCTCGGCAGACCTGGCCATACCACGTGCTTAGAGCTTGAATCAGATGAAACCTGGGTGTGAAGCACTTTTCTGAGCTTCAGTTTCCTCCTCTGTAAAATGAGAGGAGCATGGGATAGGCTTATGAGAAGAGATGCTGGTGCCAGTCTGCTTGGGTTTAATTCCAACCTCAGCTCTTTGCAACTGTGTGGCTTTGGGAAAGTTATGTGACCTCCCAGTGCCTCATCTTCCCCATCTGTAAAATGGGAATAACAACAGTATACAAGCTTATGGTTTTGTTAGAAAGGCTAAGTACGTTTTATATGCACAATGCTCAGTACAGAGGCTTGCCCTTATTGTTACCTACAAAATAAACCCCCCTATGGACCCTTGAGGATTGTGACAAGGATTAACTGAGCCAGGCCTTTGTCAAGTGGTGGCTAAGGTTATCCTTGCCAGGCTGCAAGCCCTTGAGAATCAGCCCTGACTGCCTCCCTGTGCAGTGAGGTGCCTTGTGGACATGGAGGTGAGGCATGGCTGTCAGATGAGAGGGTACAGACTCAGGGATGGCCAGTCCCTCCAGGACACTGCTTATGAAATGAGCAGGGATCCAGCCCCAGACTGAGGCAGCATTGGAGCACTGGGGCTTAATTGCCAACTTAATGAGCTGCTAAACTGGGATATTTCTCAAACTTTTTTTTTTCTTTCTTTCTTTCTTTCTTTTTTTTTTTTTTTTTTTTTTTAGACAGAGTCTCCCTCTGTTGCCCAGGCTGAAGTGCAGTGGTGTGATCTCGGCTCACTGCAACCTCCACCTCCTGGGTTCAAGTGATTCTCCTGCCTCAGCCTCCTGAGTAGCTGGGATTACAGGCACATGGTACCATGCCCAGCTCATTTTTGTATTTTTAGTAGAGACGGAGTTTCACCACATTGGCCAGGCTGGTCTTAAACTCCTGACCTCAGGTGATCCACCTGCCTCAGGCTTCCAAAGTGCTGGGATTACAGGCATGAGCCCCCATGCCTAGCTTTCTCAAACATTTTCTTAGCAGTCGTGCATCTGCTTACCACCACCACCCTACTCCACCACCCCACCACATAGACATACCTCAAGTGCCCAGAGATGAGATCCCACTAGCTGAAAACCCTTAGAGAGTCAGCTCGCCATTTGCCTGGAGCCTGGCTGCCCCTAGATCCCTAACCAGGCCCTGTGCCCCGGGAGCGCACCTGTGCCAGAGATGGGCAAACACTTCACCTGGCTGAATGGGCCCCCAGTGTCAGGGGCCCCACCCCAGCCAGCCCCCACATCTAGAGGCAGCTCTTAGACTCCCTAGTGATCTCAATTCTCAGGATTCTAATTTTTCCAGAGCAGCCCAGGCAAGGTGGTAGGCACTCAGTAGACAGTTGTTGAATGAATGAGAGAATTATTCCAGAAACTTCTAAGTACATCCCGGCAGTAACAGTCTCCTGCCCAGTGATTTCCTCACTGGATCCTAGCATCTCCAGAAGATCAGTGGTTACAACGTTAAGAGGACTCATTTCTAATCCTTTCCTGCCTGTGGATGTATGAATGTATCATTGCTCAAGCCCTTTGATTTCTCCGGGTCTGTTTCTCACCCGAGAAAAAGCAGCTGTCTCTCTACCTAAGCTTTGTCTTTAGGAGGATGAGAAAGTCTATAAAGGGCATGTGCTTCTCACACAAATCACTGTGCACAAATGGCAAGGATCACTGCTGAATTATTACTGTCGCTTCCCTTCACAGCTCTCATTCCTGCCCACCCCACTCTTCCCGGGCGAACTCTCTGCATCCCTCATTTTGAAGTCAGCGTCCCGTTACCTCTCCTCTTTCACAGAAACCTCTAGGTGCTGCTTATTTTTCCATAGGGGGAAATTACAGCACAAATGGCATGCCATTATTTTTTTAAAACATCATCTTCTCATGCAAATTATAACAGTAGGAACTTTGGGGAGCATCATTAGCATAATTAGTGGAAGCTTGCTTTAATTACACTGCAAGCTCAGTGGAGGGGGGTGGAGGTGCCTTCTTAGCACGTCTGGCCAGAAAGGCAGTGAGCAGGAAAGCCACCCACCAGGTGTGATTTGGGGTGGCTGCCGTTAAGGGCAGGCCCGCACCTTTCTCCTGGGGCCAGTGTAGGGTCCTTAGGGAGCATGAGCTCGGGAATGGGAAATTGCCGAGGGCAGAGAACACTCCCTAAAAGGTAGTGAGGGTTCATGGAAGTTAGCGGGAATGGAAGTGAGAGGCATTTCTGATTTTCTGGTCATGCCTCACCCAAAACCCAGTGATACTTCTGGAAGCTCCAAGAATCACGCCAGGACTCAGAGATGCCAAAGCAGATGAAACATTAAAGCTCCTTCTTTATCTCCTTTTTTTGTTTGTTTGTTTTTTGTTTTTTCTTTTTTTGAGATGAAGTCTCACTCTGTTGCCCAGGCTGGAGTGCAATGGCACAATCTTGGCTCACTGCAACCTCTGCCCCCGAGGTTCAAGCAATTCTCCTGCCTCAGCCTCTCGAGTAGCTGGGACTACAGGCACCCGCCACCACGCCCGTCTACTTTTTGTATTTTTAGTAGAGATGGGGTTTCACCATATTGGCCAGGCTGGCTCCTGACCTTGTGATCCACCCACCTCAGCCTCCCAAAGTGCTGGGATTACAGGCACGAACCACCGTGCCAAGCTCTTTCTTTACTTTCATGGGCCTCGTAGTTTGGTTCAGAAATCAAGTCATAGGTTGGGATATCCCTGGAGGTCTACTTATTGCCTCCACAAGGCGAATATCTTGCCCCTGCCTCCCCATCCTTTCAGGATCCAAATTGTTATGGGAACTCTTCTTCTTTCCCCACCCCACTCCCAGTGAGTCTCCGGGGCACCTGCCTCTGGCATCTTCAGGCCAGTCCTACCTGATCCAATCGGAATTCTGGACGGCCAGCTGACACATGATGAGACGGTGCCGGCTTGACACGAGGCCCTGGGAAGCAACAGAGCAATCGTTGGGAGACTCCCTGCATTCCCCACAATGTCCTTGGGATGCCAGCCCAAGCCCACCCATTGTTAAAGTGCAGCCGTTTTTTAGTGGTGAGAGGGAATGAGGGATGTGACCCCTTTACTTGTGTTTTTGCCACACAGGTAGGCCTGGAATGGTGGTGGGGAAAGGAAATGAATAAAAGGCCTGTGGTGTATACCACCCCAACGGGGTTGATAGCTGAGCCTCCATTTGTGAAGCAGCCCCTGTGGGCCCTGCAGAGATGAGACTTAACTCAGCAAATGTGGCTTTGTCTTATGGCTCAGTCTGGCTGGTTAGGTGAGTTTCCCCAGAGCCCACCAAGGTGCATCTGTGGGAGAAAGGGGGAATGTCTGGTAAAGCTCCTAGATTTGCCGGGACATATGGCAGGGAGGAATGGGAAGGGAAATGAATTTTAAATCAGATTATAAGAGGCATAGGCCGTTTTCTCCTAAAATCCTGAAAAGACTTGCCCAGTGCAGCTCAACCCATAACCAGCTGCCAACCTGGCATCCATCATACCAAGCCACACCCAGTGGGTGCTCCTGCTCCTCTTTCAATGAGTCCTGACCAGTCTGTGAGTGGGTCTATGGTCCTTCCAGCTGCTGTTCGAGCTGGGGTGGGAAGCAGGGTGGACGCATGAACCTGGGCATTTTGTGTTTCCAGGAATCTTAGCAGAGACAGCAGTGGGGCAGCTTTTCTGCCAGGAGCTATCAGGCCACGGAGAAGGGGGTTGAAGGAGGAGAGGGGCACAGGAAGGAACCCACCTGTTTTCCATAGGAGTCGTGGACAGGGGAGACAATCCCGCCAATCACAATAAACCTTCCAGTTTTGTGCAGATAATCCCTGGCTCTTTCTAATTAAGAGAAGAAACCCACACATTATAAAGAGGACAGGCATGGATTAAAGGCGATAATTGAAATCAATACGCTGAGCTCTGTAATGCTGAGGTTTATTTCCCATCTCTCTTGTCATTTAAATAGAAAGTGTCAACTTTCAAAGCAAACGTTGGTGATTCAAAAGGTTAAGGAACCAGATTTCAGCCCCCAAAGCAAAAGGATTTAGAACTCATGGGGATTCATCCTGTTTTAAAGGTTCTCTGTGGGAGGAGACAGCCTAGCTCAGAGGGGTTTAAAACAAGCACCTCATTAGCAGCCATTAGAGTTACAGATTGGAATTTACCCCTATTGTCACTTGCAGAAATTACAATGTGGAGTAGTGCTTGTTTTTTAAAAAAGTCTCCTTATAATATGAAAGATGTGCTGATTGCCTCATGTAATTATTCAGAAGAGAAAAACCACCAAAACAAATTTAAAGGGTCTTGTACATAATTACAGAGAATTAGCAATCAACCCGGAAGGCCACCATCTTTGAACTGGTTGAGACAAAAAATTTGGCCAGATAAAAGCCTTTTATCCTTTGGAAGGTATGCAATATTGCTTTTCCAAATTTATCAGACAAGCCCAATTTCATTTTTGCGATAAATTTTGGCAAACTAGGAAGGAGCTGAAAAGTCTGGTTCTATCTCACTTCCAAAATAATTCATTTTAAGAATGTCAACAGGGGCCAGACGGCGGTGGCTCACGCCTATGATCACAGCACTTTCGGGGGCTGAGGCAGGTGGATCACGAGGTCAGGAGTTCAAGATAAGCCTGGCCAAGATGGTGAAACCTGTCTCTACTAAAAATACAAAAATTAGGCATTTCCAGCTCTCTGGAATCCCCTCCCACATAGTGGGAGCTTTATTTTAAAAAAAAGAAAATAACAACAACAAACCACAAAAATTAGCTGGGTGTGGTGGCAGGTGCCTGTAATCCCAGCTACTTGGGAGGCTGAGGCAGGAGAATCACTTGAACCCATAGCAGAGGTTGCAGTGAGCCGAGATCGCATCATTGCACTCCAGCCTGGGTGACAGAGTGAGCACTGTCTCAAAAAAAAAAAAAAAAAAAAAAAGAATATCAACAGGGCCTGAGCTTGTACCACTGAGGAAAATTCTGGCATGGAGTTTACAGTGAGGGAATTTTTAAGTGGAAGGGGCCTGGGCAGCAAGGCTGGTTCTGTAGTTTACAAGCAAGTTTCCAGGATTTCTTTAGTTGTTTCTTAACACTTGAAAAAAGTTCTCACCATATTTGCTTCTTTTTCTTTCTTTCTTCCTTCCTTTTTTGAGACGAAGTCTCACTCTGTCGCTTAGGCTGGAGTGCAGTGGTGCGATCTCAGCTCACTGCAATCTCCCCCTCCTGGGTTCAAGCAATTCTCGTGCTTCAGTCTCCCAGATAGCTGGGATTACTGGCTAATTTTATATTTTTAGTAGAGGCGGGTTTCACACATTGGCGAGTTTGGTCTTGAACTCTCGACCTCAAGTGATCTTACTGCCTTGGCCTCCCTAAGTGCTAGGATTACAGGCATGAGCCACGGCACTTGGCTGCTTTGCTTTCAATGTGAAATTTCTTAGATTTAAAAAAATAAATAAGCTATTTTTAACACCGTTTTAGATTTACAGAATAATTGAGGAGATTGTACATGGAGTTCCAAATATTTAGACCCCTCCCAACTTTTTACCTCCCTCCATGCAGTTCCCTCCATTATATTAATAATTTTGCACTAGTGTGGCACACTTGATATACTTGACACATCAGTATTAACACATTATTCAATATAGTTCATAGTTTATGTTAAGATTCCCTCTGTGTTGTAGAGTTCTGTGGGTTTTGATAATTGTATCCCTCATCATAGTATCATACCCAGTATTTTCATCTCCCTAAAAATTCAGTGTTCCACCCATTCATGCCTCCTCTTTTCCCAAACCCCTGGCAACCATAGGTCTGTTTACTATTTCTATAGATTTGACGTTTTCAAAACGCCATATGGTTGGAATCAAACAGTATGTAGCCTCTTTGGACTTGCTCTTTTCACTAAGCAGTATGCATTTAAATTTCCTCCATGTCTTTTCATAGCTCGACAGCTCATTTCTTTGAATCACTGAATGATATTCTATTGTCTGGAAGTATCTCAGTTTATCCATTCATCTACCAAAGGACATCTTGGCTGCTTCCAGTTTTTAGTGATT
Organism: Plecturocebus donacophilus; assembly: GCA_004027715.1. NCBI lineage: Eukaryota > Metazoa > Chordata > Mammalia > Primates > Pitheciidae > Plecturocebus > Plecturocebus donacophilus. The sequence continues at coordinate 2,808 of PVKP010020209.1, read as the reverse complement.
ATAAATAAAGCTGATATGACATTCATGTGCAGGTTTTTGTGTAGATATCAGCTGGGGAGTCTACACAGGAGCCATATGAATCATATGGTAAGATTATGTTTAGCTTTTTAAGAAGCTGTCAAATTGTCTTCCAAAAGGTTTGTGCCATTTTATATTCCCACCAGGAATAAGTGAGACTTTCTGTTGCTCCAAATTCTTACCAGCATTTGGCATTATTGGGATTTTAATATGTTACATTTGCTTTTTTTTTTTTTTTTGACAGAGTCTTGCTGTGTTGCCCAGTCTGGAGTGCAATGGCATGATCTCAGCTCACTGCAACTTCTGCCTCCTGGGTGCAAGCAATTCTCGTGCCTCAGCCTTCCAAGTAGCTGGGATTACAGACATGTGCCACCATACCCAGCTAATTTTTAAATTTTTAGTAGGGATGGGGTTTCAACATGTTGGCCAGGGTGGTCTCAAACTTCCGACCTCAGGTGATCTGCGCCGCCCCTCCCCGCCCCCCCCTCCGCCTCCCAAAGTGCTGGGATTACAGGGGTGAGCCACCGGGCCTGGCCCCACATTTGCCTTTTAAAAGAGTTATAGTACTTCACTTGTTTTCGGATCTTATTCTGAGGCCAAATTAAAGGCCTTGTAAAAAACTCTTCTGATATTTGAATAAATTCCACAGGTTCTCCCTGTTTCTCTTGGACCTTCACATTCCAGTCCTCCTTGGGGTCGTTTCTATCTGGCCCTTGGCAGTCACAGACCCTCTGCTGCAATAAGCCAGACCTTCTTTGCTCTCCCTGTCCTCCAAATAGTGCCTTCTCCTAACTCTTCACTGGCCAAGCACTTCATTCAAACCCAGCTCTACCCTACACCATGTCTAGCATGCCTGCCCTGCCCAACATCCTCCTGCTCTGGACTTCTTCCCCTGCAACCTCACTGACCTCACTATGCATCCAGTCCAGTCCAAGGGACCTGGAAACTGTTTCTGTAAAATGCCTTCTTTGCAAAGTTGTTATGAGGATTAAATCAAATTATGAAAGTAAAAGTGCATAGGGCTAGGTGGTTTTACTGGAAAATTCCACCAAACATTTAAAGAACTAAAACCAAGCCTACATGTACTGTTCTAGAAAGTAGAAAAGGAAGGAACACTTTTCAATTCATTTTATAAAGCCAGTGTTACCCGGATATCAAACCAGACAAAGATAGTACAAAGAAGAAACTACAGACCAATATCCTTTATGATTGTATACTCAAAGATCCTTAGCAAATGTTAACAAATAGAATCCAGCTATATAGAGAAAGAATTATACACTGTGACTAAGTGGTATATATTCCAGGGATGCAAGGCTGTTTTTTCAGTATTTGAAAAGTCATTCAATGCAATCCACCAGCAGGCTAAAGAAAATTCTCATAATCCTATCAATTGATGCAGAAAAAGCATTTGACAAAATTCAACATTCATTCATGACAAAAACTCTTGGTAAAGCAGGAATAGAAAGAAACTTTCTAGACTTGATAAAGAGCAGCTGCAAAAACCTACAACTATCATCATACTTAGTGGTGAAAGAGTGAATGCTTTTTCCCTAAAATTAAGAACAAAGAACAACATTTGCTCTCACTGCTGTTATTCAACCAGAAGTTCTAGTGCACATCATAAGGCAAGAAAAGGAAATAAAAGGCATGTAGATAAACAAAGGAAAATAAAAAACCTGTCTCTATTTGTACATGACTTGATGATTTACTTTGAAATCCCAAGAAATTGGCCAGGCACGGTGGCTTATGCCTGTAATCCCCGTACTTTGGGAGGCCAAGGTAAGTGGATCACCTGAGGTCGGGAGCTCGAGACCAGCCTGACCAACATGGAGAAACCCGTCTCTACTAAAAATACAAAATTAGCTGGGCATGGTGGCGCATGCCTATAATCTCAGCTACTTGGGAGACTGAGGTAGGAGAATCTCTTGAACCCTGGAGGTAGAGTTTGCAGTGAGCCAAGATTGCACCATTGCACTCCAGCCTGGGCAACAAGAGCAAAACTCCATCTCAAAAAAAAAAAACCAAAAAAGAAATCCCAAGAAATCTGTAAAGAAACTAATAAATGAGTTCAGCAATGCCATAAGTTACAAGATCAACAGAAGAAAATAAATTGTATTTCCATATGTTGGCAACGAAGAAGTGGAAATCAAAATAAAAATACAAAGCAAATCTTAAGCAAGTGAAATACTTGGGTATAAATATAATAAAACATATACAGGGCTTGTATGCTACAAACTATGAGATACTGATGAAAGAAACCAAAGAAGATCTAAATAAATGTAGAGACATATGCATTTTAAATCTTAACTGAGAGTCCTTTTCAAGGATGCCTTCAATCCTTTATTCTCATGTGCACTATATCTATGTTGCCTCTGTGAACACAGGAACAGAACATATATTTGACTTCAGTGCCACAGCAAGTAGCAGAAGATGCTGCCAATCCTGAATTTATTTGGGTGATTATGCTCCTATTGAGTTGGATGGCATAGTCTAGTGGTTAGGAACAACAACAAAAAAAATGAAGAGACATGCCATATTATGTACTGGAAGACTTAACACAGTCAAGATGCTAATTCTCCCCAAAATGATACAAAAATTCAATGTACTTCCTGTCAAAATCACAGCAAGATCTTTAAAAATGTAAATAGTGACAGAATTCTAAAATGTATATGGAAAGTCATGGAGTTAGAATAGTTCATAGCAACTTTATTTGTAATAATCAAATACAGGGGGGAGAGATCCAAGATGGCCGACTAGCAACAGCTCAGGAATGTAGCTCCCAGTGAAAGC
>PVKP010020208.1:0-41138 GCA_004027715.1 Plecturocebus donacophilus | reverse complement strand
GCATGCACAAGTTTCAACAGCCGAATTGACCAAGCAGAAGAAAGGATATCAGAGGTCGAAGATCAACTCAATGACATAAAACGAGAAGGCAAGATGACAGAAAAAAGGTAAAAAGGAATGAACAAAGTCTCTAAAAAATATGGGACAATGTGAAAAGACCTAATCTACGTTTGATAGGTGTACCTGAATGTGACGAAGAGAATGAATCCAAGCTGGAAAATACTCTTCAGGATATTATCCAGGAAAACGTCCCCAACCTAGCAAGGCAGACCAATATTCAAGTCCAGGAAATACAGAGAACACCACAAAGATATTCTTCAAGAAGAGCAACCCCAAGGCACATAATCATCAGATTCACCAGGGTTGAAATGAAGGAGAAAATGCTAAGGGCAGCCAGAGAGAAGGTTCAGGTTACCCACAAAGGGAAGCCCATCAGACTCACAACAGATCTCTCAGCGGAAACCCTACCAGCCAGAAGAGAGTGGGGGCCAACATTCAACATCCTTAAAGAAAAGAACTTTCAACCTAGAATTTCATATCCGGCCAAACTAACCTTCATAAGTGAAGGAAAAATAAAATTTTTTGCGAACAAACAAGTACTCAGAGATTACATCACCACCAGGCCTGCTTTACAAGAGCTTCTGAAAGAAGTACTACACATGGACGGGAACAACCAGTATCAGCCATTCCAAAAACATACCAAAAGGTAAAGAGCATCACCATAATGAAGAATCTACATCAACTAAAGGGCAAAACAGCCAGCTAGCATTACCAGAAGCTGAAATTTTCGTCCCTGATAAAACAGACTTTACAACAACAAAGAACACAAGAAACAAAGAGGGACATTATATGGTGGTGAAAGGATCAATGCAACAAGAAGAGCTAACGATCCTAAATATATACGCACCCATTACAGGAGCACCCAGATACATAGGGCAAGTTCTTAATGACTTACAAAGAGACTTAGACTCCTACACAATAATAGTGGGAGACTTTAACGTTACACTGTCAATATTAGATCAACGAGATAGAAAATTAACAAGGATATCCGGGACTTGAACTCAGACCTGGAACAACCAGACTTAACAAATATTTACAGAACTCTCCTCCTCAAATCCACAAAACATACATTTTTCTCAGTATCACATTATACCTATTTTAAAAGTGATCACATAATTGGAAGTAAATCACTCCTCAGCAATTGCATAGCATTTCACAGGTTTAAATAAAATATTGGTTGGCTGCTTATTTGTTATTTTCATCCCCTATTCCTTCCTGTCTCCATTGTTAAGCACAATCATTGGCATAAAAGAGGTTTTTAATACCCATTTTTAGATTGCATTCTAGCCTGGGCAATAAAACAAGAATCCCATTCTCTCTCCCTCTTTCTCTTCCTCTTTCTTTCTCTCTTTCATTCTTTTTTTTTCTTTCTTTTGCTGTTTCTTTCTTTCTTTCTCCTTTTCTCTCTTTTTCTAAAAAAAAAAAAAAAAAATTAACCATCACAATATGTCAGCATGAAGCAGTGAGGAGGACCCAGGGAAACGGAGGTCCTCATCCACTGCTGGAGGGTGTCCTGAGACACTCACTGTAGGGTCACACTTACACTGTACTTGTGCATCTGAAGGCAGACATGCACCAGAATGCTTTGATCAATGCTATTCGTAATGATAAAAAAAGTGGAAGCAATTTGCGTGTCTCTCTATAGGGAGATAGATAAATAAAATGCAATATAATCATATGACAGAACATGATACAGTAATTAAAACAGACTGAGGGATCCACAGGGCTAGACATCAAAGCACATCACTGAATAGGACAGGCAAATGGAAGAGTAATATATTCAGTATGATAGCAACTATATAAAGTTGCACAGTGTATCCGGGTCCAGGTATAGGAGTAACAGTATAAAACAAACACTGGAATTTATATTGTAAAGTCATAAGAGGTTGAGAGGCAGGGATGAAGGAGAGAAGAGGAGATTCAAAAGAGATTTATTTCTACCTTGGTGATGGCTTATTTATTTTTATTTTATTTTTTTGAGACAAAGATCTCACTCTGTTGCTCAGGCTGGAGCAATGGCACGATCTTGGCTCACTGCAACCTCCGCCTCCCAGATTCAAGCGATTCTCCCACCTCAGCCTCCCATGTAGCTGGGACTATAGGGGTGTGCCACCACACCCAGCAATTTTTTTTTTTTTTTTTTTTTTTTAAGCAGAGATGGAGTTTTGCCATGTTGGCCAGGCTGGTCTCGAATTCCTGATCTCAAGTGACCCACCCGCCTCGGCCTCCCAAAGTGCTGAGATTACAGGCATGAGCCACCGTGCCTGACCCTGATGGTTTATTTCTATTATATACTCAGACCTATAAAAGATCTGAAGCAAATATGCCACAATGTTACATTTGTTAATTCAGGATGGTGAGTAAAAGGTGTTTATTATATCATCTGCTGTGCGTTATCTTCAAAAATTTCCCAACTAGACAAAAGAAAAAAAAGAAAAAGGTAGAGTGCGTGGGAGCCAAAGAGAAGGCTTGGAAACCGTTTCTGTCCTCCTTGCACAGCAAAGGGAGCGTGCAGATGGTGATTTAACATACCTCGGAGGCCCCCCTGGGATTTAATGTTGCATTGTGTACACTCAGAACGACCGCTTGGCAAAGGCAAAATAAACACATTTCCTCTGCTTCCCTTTCTCAGCCCTGCACCCCTGCCAAAGTGGGGGTGGGAGTGTCACATCATTTATTTACACAAGGTCCTCTTTATATGTGCGCCTCCAATAACGTTATTCATCGGGCTGGTTCCTCCAGGGCTGCCCCACTGTTCCCAGCGGGCTGGGAGCATGATTTCACTGCGAAGCGTCACGTCCAAGTTACTCTGTATGTGGCAACGCCAACTACCCGTGAGAAAGGAGGACTGTGATGGGGTGAGCTGGGGCCGCTTCTGGGTAATGGATTTTTCCCCCTATTTCTGGCAAAGAGCTCTGTGGTCACAGAATTTTAAAAATCTACAAACTGTAAGCTAAAGGACATGCTGGCTAGAAGTGAGAGTGAGAGAACCTATTCTTATCACTAGCTGTGAGGTAAGATAGAAGTGTCTGGAAGCTCCCCGCTTGCAGCCAGGAATGCCTTAGTCATCTGTATGTTTCCAGGGCTTTGGACAAAGTAGGTGCTCAGGAAATGTGGCTGGACACGGTGGCTCACACTTGTAATCCCAGCACTTTGGGAGGCTGAGGCCGGCGGATGACGAGGTCAGGAGTTCATAGACCAGCCTGTCCAATACGGTGAAACCCTGTTTCTACTAAAAAATACAAAAATTAGCAGGGCGTGGTGGTGTGTGCCTGTAGTCCCAGCTACTTAGGAGGCTGAGGCAGGAGATCGCTTGAACTCAGGAGGCAGAGGTTGCAGTGAGCTGAGATTGCATCACTTTACTCCAGCCTGGGCGGCAGAGTGAGACTCCGTCTCAAAAAAAACAAAAAGCAGATTTTTGTTCAATAAGCAAACCACGAGGCCGTACACACACACATACACACATATACCCGTTATGTTGTGAATGATGTTTTCATGAGTTTTCTCTCTCTTCACAGACAGTGTCATCTAATGGTTAAGGATGTTGATTCTGGAACCAAACTACCTAATTCTAGGAACAGACACAAAACCTCTCTTTACTTCGGTGCCTCCAAACTATCGGGCCTTGGAGGGGGCTGAGCTGAGGTCCTCCCCACAATGGCTAGCACATAAGGAACATTTGAGGAATGTTGGCAATTTCCACATTTAGTCCTCAGGGCAAGCCAGCTGGACAGGCAACACCATGTCTATCTTACAAATGGGACAGCTGAGGCTCAAAGAAATCCTGCTGCTTTTAAAAGGCCACATGTGTTACTGGCAAATGACAATGCCAGGATCTGAAGGCAGTGTCTCAAGCTTCGAAGAACCCCCAGCGTCCCCCGTGGTTCTATTTCTCAACAGCTGACTGAAGGAGCAACAGACCCTTCTTGGCTTCCGTGTTTTCCACCCAGCAAAGGAGCTGATGGGAACCCCCTGGGCCAAATGGGAGCCACTGGCTTCTCCTGTGGGGCCCAGAATCTGACTCAGGCCCAGGGAAATCTGATTCCCACATCAAAGCTCAGGACTCAGAGCTGCTCTGGCTCAGCACACAGAGCAGGCAGAAAGTTCTGATGCCAGAAGGCGGCGAGGAAACTCCGATGGGCTTTAATCACTCCCCCGTCACGAACAGCTCTGGTGACAGCTCGGCCTTTTGATCCCAGGAGTTCAAAGGGTTTCCATCGTGCGTTCTCACAAAGGCTCACGCCCCCTCTGCCTCGTTCCTGCTTCACTTTATTGAAGTAACCGTGACCCCAGATAGAATCCTGGCAGGGGACCCAGGTGAAGTCACCCGCTTCATTAAACTCATTCCCTCCACTAATGCAGCGTCAAAACAGGGGCTGAGCTCCTGACCCTGCCCAGGTTTTTCAAGAAAATAACAACAAAAACAAAAACAAAACAAAATAAAACACATTCAAAAAATTTTTTTTCTCTAAAGTGGCATCTTGGCCATCTTTGAACTCCGGGGCCTGGTGTAATACCCCGTGCAGGGTAAGTGCCTGATGAACGCTGAGGAAGAGGAATGGGAAGGTAGCTGACAGCAGCCCTGAGAAGCAGGTTCCCTTACCCACATTCCACAGGGTCAGGAAACACATCCAGAGAGGTTAAGTGGCTTGGCCAGGGCTGGACTGCTGCTGGAGAGTGGAGGTTGGTTTGAATGGGGCTGGAGGTGGGGGGGTTTTGCTGAGCTTTTGGACTTTTGAGGTAGGTATGTCCACGATACAAGCTGCTCCCTGCCCCATGATCTACTACCTGGCAAAGATTTCTGATGAACAGATATGCCATAAAGCTCGGCAAGACCATAACCTTTGATGTAAATGTGCAGGCCAAATCCAATTAGCTGCCTGTTTTACTATGGTCCTGGAGCTAAGAATAATTTTCATATTTTTAAATGGTTATGTTTTAAGTAACTACACAACTTCCTACGTAATATCCTTGATATTGCCTCTTGGCCCACAGAATCTAAAATATTTACTATCTGGCCCTTTAAGAAGAAGTTATAGATCCTTGATGTAAACCGTATCTGTTTTATATAAGTGGTCCCAGAGAGGAGCGGTGTGCCTGAGTGCAGAGGCCTCATGTCTAGACTGAGGCCTTGGTATCCATTCCATCTTAGTTCTCACCACTATGCACTTCACTTTGGCCAACTCCTGCTTATCTATCAATCTCATCTTAGTTGTCACCTCCTCCAGGAAGCCCTCCCTAACCCCCAGAGACCAAATCAGGGGCCCTTCTCTGTGCTCCCATCTTCTTATGATCCCCTGAAACCCCCACGTCCTGGCACTTGGCATGTTGCATCAGTACCACCACTTTCTTGTCTCCCATCTAGTGGACTGTAGACTCCGTGAGGGCAGGCACCATTCTGGCAGAGTCAATAAGTGGTGTAATTTAAGTGAACACACATCCTGGTGTGCCTGAAATAAGCCTCATCTTATGCCTGTTGACCCAGCACAAATATTAATGACGATCCTTCCCTCTCAAAGTGTCCCAATTTGGAAGACAAATTATGCAGTATTGCTACCCTAGGTATGACATAATAGCTTAAGTGCATGGGCTCTGGGTTCCAATCTCAGCCCTCCATTTTCTAGTGGTGTTGTACTGGGTGTGTTACACTGATTTGTGACCGCTTCAAATTTATATGTTGATATCTTAGCCACTAGCACTTCAGAATGTAACTGTGTTTGGAGATAAGATTTGGAAAGAGGTAATTAAGATACAACGAGTTCTCTGGGATGGGGCCTAATCCAATCTGATTGATGTCCTTATAAGAAGAGGAAATTGAGACATCAGATATGTGTGTGTACAGAAGAAAGATGATGTGAGGACACAGCAAGAAGACAGTCATCTGCAAGTCAAGGAGAGAGGCCTCAGGAGAAAGCAACCTGCAGCCACCTTGATCTTGGACTTCCAGCCTCCAGGACAGTGAGACAACACATTTCTGTGGTTTAAGTCAGCAGTCCCCAACCTTTCTGGTACCGGGGACTGGTTTCAGGGAAGACTTTTTTTTTCATGGATGGGGGTGGGAAGCGTGGGATTGGTGATTTCAGGATGAAACTGTTCCACCTCAGATCATCAGGCATTAGATTCTCATAAGGAGCACGCAACCTAGATCCCTCGCACGTGCAATTCACTATAGGGTTTGTGTTCCTGTGAGAATCTGATGCGGCCACTGAACTGACAGGAGGTGCAGCTCAGGGTGATGCTCACTCGCCCGCCATTCACCGCCTGCTGTAGGGCCTGGTTCTAGTCTGTGGCTAGGGCCATTGGGGACCCCTGGTTTAAGGTCACCCAGACTGTGATGTTTCATTATGCCAGTCAGAGCAGGCTAATACAGTAAGTTATTTAACCTCTGTGTCTCAATTCTCTCCTCTGTAAAATAATTGACCAGTGTTTCCCTCAGAGGTTTGTAAGGCTTCAGTAGGTTAATATGTGTAAAACACTAAAAACATCACTTGGCAAATTGCAAATGCTATGAAAGTGTTAGCTATTTTTGTCGGTCACGCCGAATCCCTGGTTCCTAATGCAATGTCTTGTGCGTGGTAGGCAGTCACACACATTGTCTGGATGGACAATGCCTGACTTCAGAGGCGGGACAAGCTGGCCAGGGAGCACTGCATGCATTGGAGCAGCTGTGCTTGCGGGCTGCATGCTCTGAGGACTGCGGACCAACACTCGCTCTACGGGTGGAACTGCAGAGACTAGATGGTGAACAGGAGCTGCTTTCGGGGAAGCTGCTGTGCCTGGAACCAGGTGCTCCATTCAGGAAGAAATCAATCCTTGAATGACTTCACCACCTTGCTCTCAATGTTCAAAGACATTGTATATATTTAAAAGTGATGATAAAGTCAAAACAAGGAGACATGCTGAGGTCTGGTCTATGCAGTGACACTACTGCTCTGCAGAGGATTTGCAGCTTAGGAGAGAAACAGTTTCTCTGAGGCAGTGACTTCTTCAACAGCAGTCACTCACCACATTGTCACACATCCAAGTACCAAGCCACACACTTGGAATTCATCTGGTCCGCATGAGGCTAGTTGCCAAAGCCTGGTGTCCCTTGCCCTGCTCTTAGGTGACAGACAACACCTGTGTTAAGCTGTGCCTCTAATGTGCCTGTTAAGTTTTTTCCCCTAATATTCTTTAAAATAGACAGATCACCATGAAGAGAAATATGGTAGGTCTGGGTACCATGCTTTGGGGAACGCTGGCTTGTGCTCATCTAACAGTGGATGAGCTGAAAGTCCAGCCCTCACTACAGAACCCACCTGACGCTCTCTCTAGGCACCTCCCGTGGTGAAAGACAAAAGGACACAGAACGTCGTATCCTCACGGCACAATGAGAGCTGCAAGGAAGTTCAGAGCTAGCTGAGCCAACCCTTCACGTCCTCGTTGGGCGCTGGCACATTTTCTTAGTAGAGAAACCAAGGACCTGGAGATCTAAGGCCACCTGTTCTTCAAGGGCAGAACTAGAACTAGAACCCACATCTTTGACCCCAGAGAGAGCTGGGAGGAAAGAAGATGGTAGGAGTCTACACATTACCTAATGTTTTCAACGTGGCCAATAATGGATTCTTTCAGGCAAGAAAAGACCACCCTTTGAGGCTGAAGATGGCCAAAGACGATTCTGATGTGCAGTAACTACAGTGACACAGCTGCACTTATAAAAATCCTGTTTCGGTCGGACGTTCCCCGGTCAGTCTGTTTTTATTCTTTTGCTCCTATCTCTTTTATTTTAATTTTTGGAGACAGGGTCTCACTCTGTTGCCCAGGCTGGAGGGCAGTGGTGCAATCCTGGCTCACTGCATCCTCAGCCTCCCAGGTTCAGGCGATCCTCCCAGGTCAGCCTTCCCAGTAGCTGGGACCACAGGCGCATGCCCTCATGCCCAGCTAATTTTTGTATTTTTTGTTTGTTTGTTTATAGAGATGGAGTTTCACCATGGTCTGGAACTCCTGGGCTCAAATGATCCACCCTCCTTGGCCTCCCAAAATGCTGGGATTACGGGAGTCAGCCAGCGCCCAGTCTCGTCTCTCTGTTCAAGCAGCTTGTTGGTCATTGTTTTCTTTATGACTGGCCAGAGGAAGACCCCAGGTGTTGGACTTAGTGCATCTATTTTTCATATGAGAGGGGATCAGAAATCAACTTTCATTCCTACCCACCAAGAAGCAACAAATGGACGCAAGTTTAAGAACAGTTTTTAGCAAATTGAAAAGAGAAAGACAACTGAAGTGATTCAAGCTTCAGGATGCACAGACACCCAGGGACAGGAAGGGAATGTTTAAATCCTCACGAAGTCCCCACACGAAATCCTTTTGATGCAATTCTTTCCATCAACTCCACTTTAATAGAAGGATGTTAACTGGATTCTCACCTTATTTATAGGTACTGCGTTATTTTAATGAAAACTAAATCTCACTTGCTCTGCTCAATCCTTTCTCTGCCCAATTGATTTCCTGTGGCTACATGGGAATAATTTATTTTTAAATCTTCACTTTCATCACAAGAGTCTGAGCCCACCTGAATGGGGAGACAATTGATATTAGACAAATTGAAAATACTCTTGAGACTGTCACACAAAATCCTCTCTGGGTTGAATCGACCCAGTTTTGACTTAAATCATGATTTTTTGCACAGTGGTTTTAAGTAAAAAAAAAAAAATGCATGAACACTTTGTGAAAGAGGAAAGGGAAGAAGCAGGGGGAGAGATCACAGCAGAGAACAGGGGAGAACATCTGGGGGCAGAGCTGGGGACAGAGCTGGGGACAGAGTTGGGGACAGTACTGGGAGGGGGAAGGAGAGAGTTAAGCAGACAGTGCCTGTGTTGGCCTCTATTTTCCCATGATGGTCTTCACTGGGCTCTGTCTCTCCCAGGGCAGCCCAAACCCCTCCAGAGTTAAGGACAGCTGTCTCCCCCACCCAGTATCTAACTTCAGGAGGGTACGCTTTCTGCTTTGGGCACTGGTATAAGGTAGCAACAATCCCAGTGCCTGGCAAGGAGAAGCATCCCATAGATGTAGTTACAATGATTAATCACATAATTATAGTAAGTGCTCGATAAAGGGTTGCTGGATGAATGTATGAAAGAGGGCTCAAAAGGACGTGCTTCCCTCGTCCCAGCCTCACAGCTGCTGGGAGGTAAGCCATGCCCCATCTTCAACAGAGCATAACACACAAACGGGGGCTCAGGCGTCTGCTTGCTATGGGACAGAACAGCCATTGGGTCCATGCTTGGCCATGGAAAAAGCTTCCATTGTATTTCTATTGGAAGCAAGCACGTCCACCCAAGAAGGCAGCGGGCGATTTACGGCCCTGAGGTTTCAGGTTGGGTAGGAAGGGATTCTGGCTGAGACCAAGGTTTGTTTTGGTTTTAAAAATTTCTTTTCCTAATCCTTACTCATTGCAGGTAGCCTGGGAGGAAAATGAGAAAGTTGCAGAAGAATGAAATCCACATCACAATAGACCCTAACACCCAAAGGAAATACTGTTAATATTTTGACATTTGTCCTAGAAATGTTCATGTACATGTGTATATACCAAGAATTATATCACATCATACTTATATTAAAAAGCCTGCTGTTTTTATTTAGCGATAGCTTGTCTCCTTTACCTCCTCCTCCTCCTCTTCCTCCATCTCTTGCTTCTTCTTGCCCAGACTGGTCTCGAACTCCTGGGTTCAAGCCATCCACCTGCCTTAACCTCCCGAGGAGCTGGGACTACAGGCTCACCACCATGCCCAGTAGCAACAGCTTTTAACTGACGTCTTCCCATGCCCATACATTTTATGCCACAACATCATCTCAAGGGCCCTGTATGTTTTCCTTACATGGCTGCGACAGAATGTACTTAACCACATCCCTGTCCTTCGTTACTGTCTAGTTCCAATTTTTTGTTAATAGAAACAACACCTGTATGAACATCCTTCAGGATCCTTAACAGTTTATTTTTGCACGTATTTCTGAAGATTATCTTGAGACTATTATACAGGTTTTTAAATACATGTTTCAGGTTGACATTTTAACATTAATTTATGTTAATTTATGTCACTAGCAAAACCAGTGACAGGTAAATGCAATTTATTCCGAAGAATTCCCAATACATCAATTTAGCCCTATAGTTCAATACACAGCCTCAGGGACTCTTCAGCCTTGCTACGCGGGGCCACATCTCATTTTACCACCTACTGGCTCAGGGACTAGTGGTGAGTTACCTCTCCTTGCCTCAGTTTTCCCATCTATAAAATGGGTGGAGTGGCACCCACCTCACAGGGTTGCAGTGAAGATCCAACTTGCCAATCTCCACGGGAAGCACTTGGGATCAAGGATCAGGGCAAGAGCTCCAGGAATCTGTCGGGACACCCCGCCCCCCTGCCCTTTCTAACAGCAAACTATTCCTCCAGAGTTAAACAGCAACAGTCATCTGAGCACTTGCATCTCATTTTAAAATGGTCCCTACTGTCTTCCTCTGCTGCAACAGCCCGGGGTTCTTCAAGCACACATAGGGATGCCACTTTCCAGCCACACAAACGACCACATCTCTGTGTTTTCTGAGAATCAGAAGGCCCGTCTGAGGCCATGCAGGGAAGTGACGCACAGAAAACAACCACACTGTTGCCAAATTCAAGTGTGAACCACACACTGGCCGAGAGCAGGAAATACAGAATGACAACCGCCACCCTCACCCAACGGCACTAAACTGTGAAGTGCCGGTATGGTATGAAAACAGCAGCCTGTGTACCAGAAGACTTCATTTGGAGTATTTCTTTTTTTCTGAGACAGAGTCTCACTCTATTGCCAGGTGCCAGGCTGGAGTGCAGTGGCATGATCTCGGTTCACTGCAACCTCTGCCTCCTGGGTTCAAGTAATTCTCCTGCCTCAGTCTCCCGAGTAGCTGGGACTACAGGCACGTGCCACCACTCCCAGCTAATTTTTGTATTTTTTTTTAGTTGAGACGGAGTTTCAGGATGGTCTCGAGCTCTTGACCTCGTGATCCGCCCGCCTCGGCCTCCCAAAGTGCTGGGATTACAGGCATGAGCCACCGTGCCCGACCTGGAGTATTTCTCTAGGAAATACTGTTGGTGTTACTGAAATCCAAAGCTGCAAAGACCAAAAAAAAAAAAAAAAAAAATTAGGGGGTAGGGGGCATTCTTTGAAACAGGATCATTCTAGGCAGGAAAGACCATTTCTTTAAAAAAGAATCTTGAGCTAAATTGACCTTGAGGTCTAGCTTCCATTTCAACTCGCAGTACCTCCTCACTTCCCAGAACCTCCTCACTGCCCAGGTCTTTGTCTAAAACTACCCTGGGATCAAATCCTTGCCTCGGCTTCCCAGCTATGACTATGGGCAAATTCCTAAGCTCTTTGGCCTGTTTCTTCATCTGCAAAATGAGGGCTACTGCAGCATCTACTTAATGATGTGGCTGGAGGGTGAGATGAGACAATTTGGGTAAAGGGCTTTGCATATGTGTGGTACATAATAAGTGCTTAATAAATGAGAACCACTGTTATTAACCATCCCTGCTGCTGCATTTTAAAATACAGAAGTACACAGTAAGTGCTCAATAAATGAGAATCATTGTTATTAACCATCACTACTACTATATTGTCTAGGATTTATACACATTTATTTAATGCCTCTGATGTGCAAGGTGCGTTTTGAATTCAGTCAATAGCCCTTGGCTTGACCACTCAAATGAGAACAAATAAAACCCTTAGATTCTAAAAAAACAAAATAGTTCCAGAAGTGCTGGTGACTGGCATGGGCCCTGAGGACTGCCCAATGCAACTTCTGAATCCTAGGCCCTATCACGACCACTCTTAGCACTTGGCAAGGCCAGAAGGTTGCTGTGTTAACTGTAGGTTTGTGGCATCTATATAGAAGGACGATGAGCCTTGGCAGTTGGGACGCACGCAAGGCTCAAACCAAAACCCTACAGAGAGAGACAGATGCAAACCAATTCAAAATATACAAGCTTAAAACAAAACAAAAATAAACAAGAATGGCTGGGCATGTTGGCTCATGCCTGTAATCTCAGCACTTTGGGAGGCTGAGGCGAGTGGATTACCTGAGGTCAGAAGTTCGAGACCAGCCTGACCAACATGGTGAAACCCTGTCTCTACTAAATACAAAAATATTAGCTGGGCGTGGTGGCGAGCGCCTGTAGTCCCAGCTACTTGGGAGGCTGAGGCAGGAGAATCGCTTGAGCCTGGGAGGCGGAGGTTGCAGTGAGCCGAGATTGCACTGCTGCACTCCAGCCTGGGCGACAAGAATGAAACTCCATCTCAAAATATAAATAAGTAAAATAAAATAAACAAGAACAACAAACTAAAGGCTCTACCTAGCAGCTACTTTCTTTTGACATAGTAGCAGCCACAGCTGTAAACCTTGTCCAGAAGTCCTACGATTTTAAATAAATAGCCAACAGGAAGTGACACCTAGTAACTGAATTTGTGTGGGCCTAGTACCAGATTCAAGTTTCTCATCCTCTATTCCAGCAATCATCAACCAACATTCTAGTCTTTAGTGTCTTCTGCAGCTGAGTGAGCGGACAGTCTCTCAGAGCACAGCTGTCCCACATTCTGGTACCTGGAGTCAGCCAAGCGCTGAATCAGAGGCTGAGCAGCTATCCATTCGACTCTTAGGAAAAGTCAGGTCAACCCTATGGATCACTATGCTGACTCTTTTTTTTTTTTAAAGAGATGTGTTTTCACTTTGTACACACGCTGAAGTGCGGTGGTGGGACCATGGCTCACTATAGCCTCCAAACTTGGGCTCAAGCGATTCTCCGCCTCAGCCTCCTGAGTAGTAGTGAGCACTACAGGTATGCACTACTATGCCCAGCTAATTTTTAAAAAATGCTTTTGTAGAGATGGGGTCTCATTAGGCTGCCTAGGCTGGTCTCAAACTCCCGGCCTCCAGTGGTCCTCCCACTTTGAACTCTTGAAATGTTGTGGTTATTGGTGTGAGCCACGGTGCCCAGCCTATAGAAATGGTTTGCATGAATTTCTGGAACCATAAGAAAACACCAGAGTCTGCCAGAGAAGTCCCCAAATAGCACAGGAATAATGGCATAAAATATTAATAATTCATGTCTCAGCAAGTGAATAAGCAGAGAACACACGTTCCACACCAGCAGTGCCAGGAGCTGTTATTTTGACCTAACTTGCTCCAAATGAAAGTCCAGGCACAATCACTCACACAAAATCCTTCAGCTGCTCAACTATAACAAGAATAGTCCCTAATAGCATTTATTAAGCGCTATTACACGCCAAGCACTCCGCATACATTACAACATTTAATCCTCACAGTGGTCCTGCCGGCAAGTGTTCACCTCAACGAGGCTGAGAGACTCGCCTGAGGTCATACATTTAATGAGTATTTGAATCCCTGGTCACCAACCCATACCTTATGTCTTAATGATGAATATTTAAAAATGGAGAAAAGGTGTTGAAAATTTATCATTAGGTAATAAATCACGGCATATTTTTTCTCAATAAAAAGCACCTACACAACTTGAGACAGGTATCTGTATTAAAAGCCATAAAATAAGTTTGGGTTTCTTATACTAAACAACTTAATTTGCTTATATATAAATATCAAGGGATAGAAAAGCAGAATTTCAAGCCAAATGGAATAAAAAGCATGCAGTAACATCGGCCTCAGCCCTCTCAGGAGGCTATATATTAAGAGTTTTTTTAGGCCTTACACCTAATGCTTCTGGAGCAATGAGACAGATGAGGTTTTGCAGATTTATTTCAGCATAAATTAATGCTGACCATCTGGATGGATAAGATAACCAAATAGCCATAAAATCTTGGCAACCTCCAATGTAAGAAAAATTGCTTGGGAGCTGAGAGGAGGAAAAATCCATGCAGAGTTTGTTGGAGGAGAGCCAAAGTGATCATAGAGTTTACTAAGATTTTGACTTACTCATGCACTTTAATCATAATATATTTGCAGCATGGGGGATTAGAGGCAGTCTTTGGAGGGAAGAGGTTACATAGAAAATAATTCCTTTTAGCTGCAGAGCACCTTGACTGAACAAAGGTGTTTTGGGGCTGGATGTGGTGGTGGCTGATGCCTGTAATCCCAGCACTTTGGGAGGCCGAGGCGGGCAGATCACTTGAGGTTAGGAGTTCGAGACCAGACTGGTCAACATGATGAAACCATGTCTCTATTAAAAATACAAAAAATTAGCTAGGTGTGGTGGCACATGCCTGTAATCCCAGCTACTTGAGAGACTGAGGCAGGAGAATCACTTGAACTTGTGAGGCAGAGGTTGCAGTGAGCTGAGATTGCACCACTGCACTCCAGCCTGGGCAACAGAGCAAGACTCCGTCTCAAACAAAACAAAACAAAGGAGTCTTGGCTTTCAGTCTGAGCTTTCTAATAGCCTGTGGAGCTAGGGAGGGACAGGGTATACCATCCCCTTTTTACAGATGATAAAAAGGCTCAGAGAGGCTAAGTAGCTCTGCCAATCAAGGCCAACGCTCTTTTCACTACCCTATGGAGATGTCCCCTAATCCATCCACCTATCTGTCCATCCATCCATCCATCCATCCATCCATCTATCCGTCCATCCATCTATCCATCCATCCATCCATCCATCCATCCATCCATCCATCCATCCATCTATCCGTCCATCTATCCATCCACTCATCCATCCATCCATCCACATTTTATACCAATTCGTATTTATTCTGTAATCCTTCAAGAAAGAAGGAAAGGAAAGCCAGTCCTTTGGGAAAAAAGCCACACCCACGTGTCTACGTAGTTTTGCAAGAGGAGTCCTTCCTCATAAACAACGTCACCAGCTTGGGGGTCTGGACTCTGCTGAGATGTTATTTCTGCTGCATCTCCTCGCTCCTCTCTTCTTTCTGCTGCTGACTATTCTGCCAGCAGGGTGCACTTACAGTCAAGGGCTAAGCATTAAGGGAACATTCTTTCACCTCTCTGCCCTTCTAATCCACTGAACTGGTAGGACGCCAGGCCTCTCCAGCTTAGGTTACTTGGTTAACAAATGCTAGCAGGATGGAACTGAGTTCAGAGGTGAATCCAATCATAGTGAGTCTTCCCACAGATGTGAATGCCTGCATTCACTCACATGTTCATTTATTCACCGACATATTCCTTATTCATCCTAGCGGATGTTCTTGGGCATCTACTCACTGCCAAGCTACATCCCCAAGGGATGTAACAATGGATACAATTCAAATGTCAAATAACAATCTTCAAATCATGACTTTTAAAATGTATGCTTGGGGGTGGTAATGTGGTGTTGGCAAATCGAAGATCCGCCCCATGAGAGTGGTCAGTTCTGGGGTGGCTGAAAGGGGACTCTTTTATCTTACTATTTCCTGGGAAAATCTATCCATATTTCTGAATACAGTATTTCAACCCCGCGAAGTTCCTCCCAGCCATTACGGGAAAATTGTTCAGTGTAGCCACAGCTGGATTTAGATCTTTAGAGGTCTGAAACCCCAAGAAAACCATAAGGCCACCTCCAAAATGTGATTCAAAGTGAAATAAGGTGAAACCAAAAAGTAAGTATAAGCCTAGCCTCATTTCTGACTGGTCCTATGATGACTACATTGATGATTTTTATAAATACAATTTCTCTTTCCCTCTCTCTGTTTTGGGGTGGGGAGCTAGCATGCGTGCAGCTTTGCTGAAGCCTCTGCCTCCGTTTTGTCTGACTGCTGCGTCGTCTCGCACTGAGCAGCTGGGTACTGAGCCTGAAAGTGTCAAATTCTTCCCCTTGATGACATTCTCCCCCTGCCAATCAACCTCCATTCCTTCTGCTCAAGACCCCCGCCCCCTCTTGCTATCTCCCACTCTCTTTCTTCCTGCCAAAGGTTACTTTCCCTTTTGAGGTCTGCACATCTTTTAAAGTGGATTCACTTTTGTCTTTGAATGCATAACACACCTGTGAAGGCGAGTACAGTTTACCCTTATCAGACAAGTTTGGAGAAAAAGGAACAGAGAATCAGGTGGGGCTGGGCACAGGGTTGGGACTCAGCGATCGGCGGCTACAGTTATGGTAGCTGGCTCGTTAGGGCCAGGAGCAGTGTTGAAATACCTGATTCTCAGTGCTTTCTGCTGGGCTACGTTGCTGTCAGTGGGATTGAACATCGATTGCCATGGGGCAGGATTTATTTCCCAATGAGGTGGCTTCACGGGAAAAACACATCATACAGGTTAAATCCTTACACCATACGGAGGACACCATTGCTATCTCTAGTCTGTCTCAGATTCTCCCAGTGTCAGTCTGGTGAAAAACAAGACCATAAAGACCAGAGAGACGAAATTTTTCACTACCAAGATCCAGGCCAAGATACGACAGGTGTTACCAAAACTGGGGTAACCAGGAGTCAAATGATATCAATGACCCACTGGTGTCTGGTGGCCAGGGAGGGTTTCTTGTCACCAAGGACACAACTGAAATACAAGCATAACAATGCTGCTCCTGTTCCTTCAGGCAGGAAGAGGCTTATAGAATATTATAGATCTCTTGTGTGCTGCTGTTTCTACCGAGATTGTGGCAGTTGGCCAGACAGACGAACACCTTTATTCCTCAACGCCATGCTCAGATGCAACCTCCTTTAGAAAACCTTCCTGATACTCTTGCTCCTTCACTTTGTCCCACTCTGATGGAATTTGCTGTTCCCAGGGCTGTACAATGTATACACTTCTAGGACAGCCCAATCCCACATTACATTATTTCAGCATTTGTCAAAATATTATGTTATCCCCATTTCTTTTTTAAAAAATCAAAACAAACAAAAAGAAAAAAAGAGGTAGATGAAAGTTTCTAGACCTGTCAGATTGAAAAACAGACCTCTTTTGCCTCCCAGGTAGCAGCTGGGACTACAGGTGCGTGCTACCACGCCTGGCTAATTTCTTTTTCTTTTCTTTTTCTTTTTTTTTGTAGAGAAGGGGTTTCACCATGTTGTTCAGGCTTAGCATGTCATTTAAAAATCTATTATTTCTGAAAGTAATGAAGTTATATCTCTTTTTCAAAAAGCAGCTTGAGATATAATTTAGATACCATATAATTCACCCATTTAAAATGCACGACTTAGTGGTTTTTCGTGTATTTACAGAGTTGTGCAATCATTACCATAATCTAATTTTAGAATATATTTATCATCTCCAAAAGAAACTCCATCTATTACATTCCTAAGCCCTATGCAACCACTAATCTAGTTTCTCTCCCTATAGATTTATCCATTCTGGAAATTTCACACTGATGGAATCATATCATATGTGGTCTTTTGTGAGTGGCCTCTTTCACTTAGCACAATGTTGTTGAGGTTCATCTATGTCGTAGCATGTATCAGTACTGCATTCCTTTTTATTGATGATCTATTTATATGTATCCTATCATTTAGATGGTAATGCATGAAGTCATTCATTACGAAATCATTAGATGGCCCAACCCTACTCACTGCCACCCAGTGATGTGTTACTAGAGAAGCATTGTACCTTTTCTTCCAGGTACTCCACAATAGGCTGGTAAGAGACTGCAAGAAGAGAAAACCTTTAGTCTGATCAAACATTCACCTCGTACTAGATGTCTTCATTTATTATCTCAATTTATACTCACAACAATCTTTTGAAGTAGATTTTATTACCCCCAGTGTTATTGAGGTCCAGGACTTTAAAAGACTTGTCCAAAACCCACACAGCCATTAAGTGGCAAGACTGAGATTCAAACTAAGATCCGTCCGCCCCTAACATCTACGCCTTCTTCACCTGAAACCTCTACTCACAGTAGGAAAGTCAGGGCAGGGGCACTCAGAGATGTGGGCCCCACTAGTCAAGCTTTGCCTGCATGCAAGAACCCGGGGGAGTGTGGTATAAGTTAAAAGTCAGGGTGACCTGATGATTTCAAAAGTGGTTTGGGTGGGTACGGACCCGAGGAGGAGGGATTGAGAGGAACTGACTTTACTGGGTGCACAGCATTTCCTTCCCACATGGAGCAGGTGCAGGAGCTGAATCATTGACCCAATAAGCAGAAATAAACCCTCGAATGACAGGACACCAGTGGGAGGCTCCACACTTCTGCCCAGGAGGCAAAAGCAACGGTGCTTCCTAGCAGAACATCCTCACTTCTGTGGTCTGACCAGGCTCCGCAGACTGGCCCCTGCCTGCCTGCCTGGCCACACGGCCCGCCCCACCCCCACGTTCATCAAGGTTTCCCTGCACAGCCTTTGTGTGGGCTTCCTCCAGCCACCAAGCTTGCTTCTGCTGTGGCACTTTGCACTTGCTCTTCTCTCTGCCTGAGTATGTCCCCCAGATGTCCACATGGCATTTGCATCTCACTCAACTGTTGAGAGGCAAGAGTGTGGCTTCACAGCAGCACCCACTGGCTCACTCTGCTTTCTTTACTGCACGCTGTTACTACCTTGTATTTTCTTATTTATCTATCTGCGATCACCTGTTTCCTCTCAACCAGAAAGCATGCCCCTTGAGAACAAGGATTAGACAGCCTCATGCTCTGCTGTAACCCTGGGGCCTCGCACAAACCCCACACACAGCAGGACTCCAGTTGATGCTTGGTGAGTCAATGAATGCTCAGAGGTTCAAGTCACTCCGATGAAAGCAGATCAGTTGGTGGGGCTCTGCCAGTTATAAGGTGGTCTAGCAGATAACCCTGATTCCTGGGGCAGTAAACAAGCAAACCAACAACAAAAACAAACCAGAGGGTTTTTGTTGTGGGGAGGCCTCTTCCTCTGCAAAGTTAGGCCGCTGCCCTTTGACAAGAGCCAGGGATGTGTGAGGAGCCTGCCATGATTCTGGCAGCCCCGTGGGGAGCTAATTAGGATTTGCAGCGGGGCGGGGCTCCATTGCATGTTTCCCTGTGCTCTGCTGTGAATCACACACGGAAGTTTCCAAAAGGGAAAGAAAGGTGCCTGCTCTCTCCAGGGCAGGTGATGGTGCTCGTTGTCCCTGCGGCTGGGGCTCGGCCACCCCTCTGCTGCCAGGCCACAAATCCCACTCAAAGTGCACATGGGCCTGGCCTCCCACCAGCTCCTGAGGTCTTGTCGGCAAACGACTTTGCGTGAGGGCTGTCTCCATTCCCAAGCCTTCCCTCCCAACCCACGCATGGGGCAGAGGCCAGAGGGGAAGATCTGACTCCAGAGTTCTGCTCAAGGGAGACTGAGGCCCGGGGGCAAATGGAGCAGGACGTGGAGGCTCTGGGGCCTGAACTGGTTTCAGGCCTGGGTGGGCACCCTCCCAATGGGTTTACAGACAAATGTATACACCCTCAGTCTCCATTTGCCTCTCTCCTGGCCGGTGGAGGCTCTAAACTGTGGAGAAGGCATTTGGGGTCCTGAAGTCCTCACTGCTAATTCTCCATCCCTCAGACAGCACTGGCTTCTGGAATCGGAACTTTTGGAATCTTGATCATTTACCAGCCGGGTGACCTTGGACTGAATCTCTCTAAACCCTTCCCCGTCTGAGTACCACGAAGATAGGCATGTGACCCTCACAGGTCGGTTGGTGGCCTTTCCAACTCCGTCATTCAGCCAATGTCTACTGAGTACCAGCGACATCCTGGGTGCCCTCTTACAAGCTGGAACTTCTGTCTGGAGAATGTCAGGAGAAATAAAAATAGCGGCGAGACTGTGTGAGCTAGAGCAGGAGAAATTAAAATAGCCCTGAGATTGTGCGAGCTAGAGTAAGTTACTTTACCTCTCAGTGTATTTCCCAAACTGAATGAAATGGGGTCAGTGCCACACTCCTGAGGAGTGCTTTGAGTATTTAATTACAAAATGTCACAGAGAGCCTGACGCACAGTAGATGCTCAATGAATGCTCGTTGTAACTCTCTGAAAATATAAAATGTGGTTTCTATCTCTCCCACCATGAAGAAAAATAAAAACCTCGTCCTTTCCATCCTTAACAGTATGAAGAAATAGCGTGTTTTGTTATGCAGAATTACCGTAAAAACGGATAACTGATAGTTACTGAATCAATTCAGTAATACCTCAAATATATCTGAAGAGTCTACCGATTTGATGTTTTTCATTTATTAAACTATGACTCCATTTCCTCATCTGTAAAATGGATTAGTTGAGAGGACCAAATGAATTAAATCACGTAAAACATTTAGAACAGGATGTGGCCCATAATTAGTGCAGCGTGTTAGCAATTATTTTCATAAATGCCCTTCATGGGCTAGGCAATGTCTCATTCTGGGGTTATGGCAGTCAATGAGAGCCAATGTCCCTGTTCCCTTAGAGGTTCCATCCCAGAGATGGTGAGAAAGACACCAGACAAATAAAGTGTTTTCTTTCAATGAATGGACATGTTGGGCAAGGGTACACCTTTCTAGGCAAACCTTTATAATATGTTAGGAGAACATTTTTCTTCCTCCACTGGGCCCTAATATAGGCCAATAGAGGCAGCCAGCAATAAAAGTCCAATGTAAGGTTACATCCTAGAGGTGATGAGAGAGACACCAGACAGATACATGGGCAAGATCACTTCTGATGGTGTCAAGTGCTATGAAGAGAAGAAAACAAAGCGATGCCAGGAGCCGTGCCCGGAAGGCCGGAGAAGGCCTCTCAAAGGAGGTGATATTTCATCCGAGACCTGATGAGAAGGTGCCAACCGCAGAAGGGTCTCAGGGAAGTACGTTCCAGGAGTGGGAACGGCAAACACGCAAGTCCGATGGTGGCGCCTTTTGATGTGTTTGAGGAACGTGGGCCAGGAGGCTGGAACAGCAACTGAGGGACAGGGTGACATGAGGTAGGCTGGAAGGGAACCAGGGCCCCTTGGAAACAGAATCATCTAGCCCTCTGCCACTAAATCTCTAACCGCCCGTTTTGGCAACATGGTGCCCGAGGAGAAGGGGAAGTTGTGCACAGCTAGATGCATATTTGAACTTCCGTGAATCTGCAAACGGACCGAGTCTCCCTACCTCTCTCTCTCTGGCCTATTACCCTCAAATTCCTAGTGGTTTCTCCCACTTTCACATGGGCACCCTGAAGGAGAAACGTCACATGACCTGTTAAAGGCTGATCAAACAGAGTTGCTATTTAGGTTCTGGGCCCCAATAGGGGCTATAAATATCTTGGGCCTCTTTTAATATAAATGCTGTCACAAAAGACTGCCTTGATCTGCAGCATTCACAAGAAAATACTGTTTGACAAGCTAATCTCCACTCACCTTCCCCTTCTGGTCCTCACCCATCCACTGGTCAGCTGAAAAACCCTTTTGTTCCTGAGTCCAGTTCTGGCTAGTTGGAACCAGGTTTTGTTTTCTTTTCTGCTTTTTGGAGGCCGTGGGGACCCCTCGACCTGCATGCTAAGACCCTTGTTCCCTCTGACCAAGTCAAGACACTGGGCTCTGTTTGCTGCTACAGGAGCATTAAAAATAATTGAAAAGTAATCATTGCGAGAATAATGGCTCCCATTTTTGAGAGCCAATTAGGACCAGGCGCTCTCCACACACTACTTCATTTTGTGCTTTCAGCAGTCAGGCAAAACTGGTACTGAAAACTCCATTCTTCAGAAGAGGAAAGGAGGAAATGGGTCAGGGTCGGGGGAAGGTTGGAGAAGGGCAAAGAAATGGAAGTCTGCTTAGCCTAGGCTCACAGGCTAGCAAGCGCAGGGGCTGGGATGGGGCCCGCACCACGCAGCCCCTTTAGAAACGAGAATGTGCCAGCATCCTAGCACGATAAGAACGGCCATCTGTGCTAAGCAGAATGACGGGTACCCAGGAGGCCTCATCCTAATCCCTGGAACCTGTGAGTGTGACTGTCCATGGCAAAAGGACAACCTGCAGCTGTGGTAGAGTCAAGGATCTTGAGATGGGAAAGTCATCCTCGATTACCCAAGTGAGCTGGAGTGTCCTTATAAAAGGAGGCAGGGAGGCCAGGCCTGGTGGCTCACGCCTGTAATCCTAGCACTTTGGGAAGCCGAGGTGGGCAGATCATGAGGTCAGGAGTTCGAGACCAGCCTGTCCAACAGGGTGAAACTCCATCTCTACTAAAAATACAAAAATTGCTGGGTGTAGTGGCACATGCCTGTAATCCCAGCTACTTGGGAGGCTGAGGCAGGAGAATGGCTTGAACCTGGGACATGGAGGTTGTAGTGAGACGAGATCACGCCACTGCACTCCAGCCTGGGCGACAGAGCGAGACTCTGTCCAAAAAAAAGGAGGCAGGGACTCAGAGTCAGAGGAGATGTGACAGTGGAAGTGGGGTTGAGGAGATGCACCCAAGAGGCAACAAATCAGGAGGCATCTAACACTTAAAAAAGGCAAGGGGCAGATTCTCCACTGGAACCTCTGGAAGAAACTCATTTCTGCGGACACCTTGATTCTAGACCCGGGAGACTCATTTCAGACTCCTGACCCCCAGAACAGTAAAATAATACATTTGTGTTGTTTCAGCCTCTACTTTGTAGCATTTCATTACAGTAGCAATTGGAAACCAATATGGTGCCCCAACTGCAGGCCGATCTCTTGCTCAAATCACCAAAACAATGGCTCAAAAATCAAAACAATATAAAAAGGTAATCATTGAACAGGTCTTTCCTGTGCAGACAAAATTACAGGAGTTGGCCAGCTGAGGCACGCGAGGATGCAGCTTGTGAACCCTGGCTCTGGAGTCAGACCTGGGCTTTAGCCTACACCTCCTGACCAAAGCATGTGTGACCTTGGACAAGCCCCCAACCCTCTCTGAGCCCAAGTTCCTCAACCACAAAATAGGGGTGTACCTCTGTCCGAGAAGGAATGAACAGCCATTGACATAACTGAATGCTTACAGCCTGACAGCATGCTGTGGACTTTGCACATATATATCATTTAAGCCTCAAAATAACCCTATAAGGGTAATGTTATTTTATTTTATTTTTTGAGATGGAGTCTTGCACTATTGCTTGGGTTGGAGTGCAGTGGCGTGATCTTGGCTCACTGCAACCTCTGTCTCCCAGGTTCAAGCAATTCTCCTGCCTCAGTCTCCAGAGTAGCTGGGATTACAGACACCCACCACCACGCCCAGCTAATTTTTTTATTTTTAGTAGAGATGGGATTTCACTATGTTGGCCAGGCTGGTCTCGAACTCCTGACCTCATGATCTGCCTGCCTCGGCCTCCCAAAGTGCTGCAATTACAGTCATGAGCCACCGTGCCTGGCTGGACTAATGTTATTAATCCCATTCCACAGGAAAGGAAACTGAGGCACTGAAAAGTAACTTGCTCAAGCACATGGTTTAAGACCAGGAATCTGACTCCAAAGTGGGTGGTTCTTAACCCTTGGATTGAGTAAAGTCTGAACAAAGCATCTGGTACTGGTAAGCACTCGGCTCATGATAGTGGCTGTTAGTTCAATTCATTCATTCATGCATTCATTCATCTATTTATTTTGGTCTCAGTTAATTGGATCCTGGGAACTAAGGATAGTAATACATCCTACTCACATTACATGAAGAGAAAAGAAGAAAATGAAAATGAAGATTGGAAAGTTAGGAGTCTGTATTACTCAAGGGAAAAGGGGCAAATCTATGTTTAAGGCAATTCCATACCATTCTTACTTGTAGAGAAGACACATGAATGTATTCGATGCTGCCATCAAGACGTGGGCACAAAAGAAGCCAAAGTAATTTATGTCAATGATAAGTCCTTAATGAGATCCACTTCAACAGTAAACTATTTTGTTTTTTAAATAATGATGACTATCGTCATCTATTTCTGAGTCAATTTTAAAAGTATTTCTATATAAACTTTTCATTTGCCAGAATATTTTAATGTATATAAAACTGCTTAGAGGGATCACCACTAAAACATTATTATAATAGAGATACCTATACTAGACTGATCAGAGCAAGGTAAATACAGTAAAAATATACCTTAAGAGTTACGCACCTTTCTTCAGAAAAATGTGAAGTATTTTGTATTTTATTTTTCACGTCACTGTGTATCACGATCTGTTATTACGCCTGGTACCTTGCATACATTAGCACATGTAATGTGTTAAATGTTATTAACCCCTGAAAAGTGAGGCTCAGAGAGGTTATGGGACTTGCCCAGGTTACACAGCATCTGGGTTTGAAAGGTCATCCTTTCTATACCCTAGACAGGTAAGAAGACTAGAGTATATTATATCCTAGATATAGGACTGGAAAACCAATGAGAGAAAAATCTACACTTGTTTCAAGCCAGGGGCTGAAAAAAGAAAGTTGTAATCCATTAGCAAAGACTGACTGAGATTGCTCTGTTAACAGGAAAAGCCATTCAACATTCAATTAATTCTATAAACATTTATGGAACTCTGACTCCTAGAAATTATTCAGGCATTTAATGAGGGACAGTCCTGGGTGGTGGCTCAGAGCAGAGCTGCTGGACTTAAGAGGCCTGGGTTTGAGTAAACTCAAAGGCCTGGCTTATAAAGAGGGTGATAGTGGACACGAAGTCACTGAAGCACTCCTGGGGCCTTGTTTCCTCATTTGTAAAATGTTGATTGTAACAGCACCTTCCTCGTTAGGATGCAAGGATTAAATGTAAAGTCCCTACAACAACGCCTGGCACAGAGTAAGTGCCATGGAAGGGTGGGTTATCATTATGGAAACACTGGTTGTTGTAGAATTAATGATCTGGTTCCGACCACTCTGAAAGGCCATTGGGAGAAACGAGGCAGCGTTTTAATGAACAGTTAAGAGTTTTAAACACACAAAGTTAGACTCTACCTAGAAATCTTGTACCTAACAGAACAGCTAAGGTTTGATTCATTATTAACAAACATCCTCCCCAAAGAAGCCAGCAAAAAAAAAAAAAAAAAATCCTGCTCTGGGACAGCAGTCGGAAATGTACAGCCTTATCTGTGCTGGAAACTGGAGAAATCAGACTCAGGGGAGGAAATTGATTAAAACTAAGTGCAGGCCATTCAATATAGGCCAGGAGAGCTGATAGCAGAGGAAAGCCAAGCAGCCATAAAGACGCGAGCAGGGAAGAAAGAGGGCCCCAGCGTCCGTGGAGTGGCCACAGACTGTAACATGCTGCTTTCACACTGCTCAGCCAGTGTGGATTGATGCCGACTGTTTGCCACGAGGCTGACGACATTTCGTCTTTTAGCACCCCTTCCAGGGAATGTTCTACCAGACTCAGAGAGGTTAAGGAACTTGCCCAAGGTCACACAGCAACAAATTCCAAGTGATTTTCACTAGGTCAAAAAGTCAAAACATAAAAGGTCCACACACAAGAAGAACTTGCTGTGCTACACGTTAAAGGAGTTGTCTAGGACAGTCGTATTGCCTGGGGTAGGTTCCAGTGATGATTATGATGCCATGGTGATATCACCATAAGAATGGTTGATATTTAGGGAGTGCTTTGCTAAGTGCCAGATAGCACTAGAAGCACTGTACTTACATGAACTCACTTAATCCTCATAACAAGGCTATGGGTAGGTACTATTATCGTGCCCATTTTACAGGTGAAGAAACTGACGCCCAAAGAGGGTAAGTTACTTGTCCAAGTCAAATCGCTAAAAATAGGTATCACCACGTGTTTATTTTTGAGAAAATGCTCTAGGCTCACCCTAGAAAACCTCACATCAGTGTTAATCCATGTAACTAACCGTTCCATTAACAGGTACAGTAGATTGCACGGTATCTCTCCAAAAGATAGGTCCACATCCAAATTCCCAGAATCTGGGAATGTGACCTTCTTTGGATAAACAGTTTTTGCAGGTGTGATGAAGGATCTTGAGATTATCCTGGAGTGTGTGGGTGGGCCCTAAATACCAATGACATGTGTCTTTATAAGAAACAGAAAAGAAGAAGACAGAGAGGGGGCAGCAACGTATAGATGGAGCAGACAGACGTGGCCCCAAGCCAAGAAGTTTGCATCTGGGACAGGCAAAGGATAAATCTTCCCTGAGAGTCTCCGAGGCAGTGCGGCTTTGCTGACACCTTGATTTTGGACTTCTGGCCTCCGGCACTGGGAAAGAATACATTTCTGATATTTTAAGCCACCCAGTCTGTGGTGATTCTGCAGCCTCAGAAAAAAATAATGGGGGCGGTATGGCCAAGCATCAAGATTTCAGGGTAATCCTCATGCCTGAGTGTCTGGGTGGTGGCAGCCGCAGAGCAGAGGTGCTATGCAGGAGGCATGTGAAATCTGGGGGAGTCTCTTGGCTTGGAAGGTGTAGGAGGGAGAGTCACAGTCAGAATCACGAGCCAGTTTTCTAGCCAAGAACGCTGCCCAGCCGAGCATATGCTTGTTGCCACGTACTGAGCTGCCTGTCATGGGGAGTAATCTTGCCCCATTGGGAGGTTATTCCTCGCCAGGTCCCTATGGAGGTGGCGAAGCCAGCCATACTCACGTGTTCCATTCCTGAAAGAGGCCAGGGCCAGGCCGGCTTCCAGCTCTCAGAAACACCTGCTCCTGGAATCAATGGACACATGGCATGGGATAGCTCATAAAGGGGTTTTCCTTTAACGTTTTTCATTCTCTGTAGTATTTTGGCAGAATTTGCCAGAACGCAGAAAGCAATGGTCTCTTTATTCTCCATTTCTGGAGCGATCTGCTCCTCTTGCCCCTCTCTGCACAGACACTTGCAATGAGACAGCTGGACAGCCGGGCCCCTAATGGAGTGCTGCACACACGTCACTCATGCAAGCCCTTACTCTGTGAGCCAGAGCTGACCTTGGAGACTGCTCCACAACCCCCTCTCTCTCGCAAGGTCCACCCCACTGTGCAGGCCAGACAGGTCTCAGGGAGGTGCGTTTTTAGAAAACATGCTTCCCTGGCATTCCTGGGCATTTTCACTGTCAGAGATGGAGAACTCAAGCTACCTAAATTGTATCAAAACATCTGAAGTCAGAGCAGAAATCTTAGTGTTCCTTCCTCCAGGGCTGATAATTACAGTATTTCTTAATGGGTAGGACATGGTCACTGACTGGTCAGAAGGCATGCCGGCTAGGAACTGTGCCAAGGCCTCCTGCCAAGTGCCAGTTCTGCCCCATCCCCCAACCACACCCCAGTGATGGAGAGGAAATTGATGAGTCACTGGCCAGTTTGTTAACTTCAGTGTCCCAATGCCACATGCCTACAAGGTGACAAAGGGGGTTTCCATTTGGCTGATGAAAGCGTCTTCTCACATTGCGCAAGAAGAGGGCTGGGGGCAGGGAGGAGAGAGACAGAGAGAGAGAGAGCGAGAGAGAGAGAGAGAGAGAGAGAGATTGGGTGAAATGTCGAAAACTCACATCCTAAGTTAAAGGGAGCCTTTCTATAAGTAAAGGAATCTTGGGTGACTAAAGTGTCCCCTCACTTTAAACAGTGGCTTTGCCCACACTGCAGTCGTTCTCTAGGTTGCCTGAGATGACTGTCCTGGCTCCTTTGCTGGGAAACCTGTGGGGAAAGCGACAGGACTTCTTAGACCGATCACAGTGCAATGTGCCAAGAGCTTCCACAGTCAAAACAATGATCGCACTGGTAACAGCAAGATCGGTGGACAGGCATTCCAAGCACTTGATGTGGCTCACCTCATCGAATGTCCTCAACAACCCTATGAATCAGGGCAACTACTGACCTCATGCTGCAAAAGGGAAAACGAAGGCACAGCAAAGCCAAATAATTTACAGAGCCAAGGTTTCGACCAGGCAGCGTGGCTCCGGCCCTCTTCTCTGCCACCCCACACCCCGTGCTTTGGATCACCAGCGCAGCAAGAAGCCATGTCCAATCAGACTGGAGATCACGAGAGGCTTCACGGAGGAGGGCGTGCCCACGGCCGGCAGACTAGCCATCAGCTAAAAGGAAAAGGTCATCTGTTCCCACCCCGTGTTAATGAGAAAAGCTAAAACCGGCCATTCTCCACTGTCTCAGCTCCAGCCTTCCAAGCTGGTGATTCTGTTTTCGGCTCTGAACGTGATCTGAGGGCTTCTCACCTGCTCAGCACCCTCAGAAGGCAGGGCAGGAAATCCACATGTGGGAAATCAAAGCAACTGAAAAGGCAGAAGCAGAAACACAAAGCTGGAAGAGTGTGTGTGTGTGTGTGTGTGTGTGTGTGTATGCCCGTGTGTTCTGGTGTATATGTATAGGTGTGTGTGGGGGTACTGCAGGAGTGTGTGAGTGTAAGTGTGGGTGTGTGAGTGTGTATGTGGGGGTATGTGTGAGAGTGTATGTGTGGGTGTGTATGTATAGGGGTGTGTGTGTTTGTGAGGGGTATGTGTGGGAGTGTTGGTGAAGTTGTGTATATGTGGTGTGTACGTATGTGTGTATGCAGGGGTATGAGAAAGTATATTTGTGTGTGTGGGTGTGTATGTATAGGGTTGTGTGTGAATGTGGGGGGTATGTGTGGGAGTGTATGTGGTGTGTATGTATAATATGTGTGTGTGTGCGGGGGTATGTGTGAGTATATTTGTGTGTGGGTATGTGTGTGTGTGTGTGTGCATGTGTGGGAGTGTGTATGAGTGTGGGAGTATGTGTGCACGTGTGTGCAGGTGTGTGTATGACTAAGTGCATGTGTGTGGTATGTGATGTGTATGTAAATGTATGTGTATGCAGGATTATGTGTGAGAGTATATTTGTGTGCGTGGGTGTGTATGCGTAGGTGAGTGTGGGGGTGTGTATGTTTTGTGTGTGTGTGTATGCAGGGGTATGTGTGAGAGTATATTTGTATGTGTGGGTATGTGTAGTTGTGTGTGGGAGTGTGTATGAGTGTGGGAGTGTGCATGCACATATGTGTGCAGGTGTATAAGTGAGTGCATGTGTGTGTGTGGGGGTGTATATGTGGTGTATATGTATAATGTGTGTGTATGCAGGGGTATGTGTGAGAATATATTTGTGTGTGGGTATGTGTAGTGTGTGGGAGTGTGTACGAGTGTGGGAGTGTGCATGCACATGTGTGTGCAGGCGTGTGTATGTGTGGGGTGTGTGTGTATATGTGGTGTATATGTATAATGTGGTGTATACATATAATATATATAATGTACAATGTACATGCAGGGGTATGTGTGAGAGTATATTTGTGTGTGGGTGTGTATGTGTAGTTGGGTGTGGGAATGTGTACGAGTGTGGGAGTGTGCATGCACATGTGTGTGCATGAGTGTGAGTGCGTGTGTGTGCATGTCTGTGGGTGTGAACACATACACTTGCTCATATGTGATGTGTATGGCCCCTGAAGGAGGCTACGTTGGGGATGGGCGGGGGAAATGGAAGCAGTACATGGAGGGTCTGGAATGGAAAATGGAGGAAGGCCCCCCCTGCCGCAGGTGCCGTGCAGAGGCAGAGACTGCTGGTGGATTCGGAGAGGTGGTTTGGAGGTTGGTTTTGAGGGCTCGCTCTCCTACAGCCCGGTCAGCATCCTGACGACTGAGGAAGTCGGCCGACCACATGGCCTCTGTGGGCTGCTCTGGCCAGAGTGCACCTGCAGGGTGGACCCCCTTCCTCCCTCTCCCTGTGAGGCCAGCAGGCCCTGCAGCAGGTGGTGTGGAGTCCAGATTCTCCTGACTCTCTTGGCAAGCTTCCACGGCTGTCCAGCTGCTGGCTTAGGTGAAGGTTTAGGCAAGTGGCGGGGGGGGAACTGCGATTTATTAAGGACCTCTTCTTAACTAACATTTGTTGGGTTGAGCACTTTCTAAGTGCCAAGCACAAGTATTTGATATGCATCAACTCAGTCCTCTTGCCACCTTTTGAGGGAATCGCTGTAATTCCCGACTCAAGGTAAATCAACTGAGGAAACAGAACAGCCAAGCTCACAGAAGGAGGAAGTGGCAGAGCTGGGACTCGGATATGGGCACACGGGCCTCTAAAGCAAGTAAGCTATGAGCTGTCATCATACCCATTTCACAGATGAAAACTACATTCTGGAGAAGCTGAGAACTGTGCCCAGGGTCACACAGCTAATCTGTAGGGCATAGCCTCACCTTGGGTCAGCCTGGATCCCCAACCCAGGCTCCCTGACCTCGTTGATTGACATGAGTTAGAAACACAGTCTGCAGAAATGGGGAGCGCTCTACAAACCCAGCGTGGGCCCAGAGCAGGGAGATGCCCAATTAACGTTTATGAATGAACAAAACCTCAGTTAATGCACCCGGGTCTGGAGGCCTGCATTCAGAATCCAGCCCAGGGGCAGTGGAAGGACCTAGAAGCATCCTTTTCCAGGGTAAAAAAAAAATCATTTGCACCATTTCTGAGAGCTGGAGGGGGAATGGATTCAAAACAAGCAAAGCTCTCCAAATAGCGATAAATACCTTAAATTACCCAGCAAGTTTAAAAGCCTTCATGCTGCTCTTTTTCCCAGTGCAGAACAGGCTCCTGATTGTGGCTGTTTAGAATGGAACATTCAGGAAGGCGTGGAGCCGGCGGGGCAGGGGAAGGGGAGGGGGGTGTGGGGAGGGGAAGAAACATGCGCTGGCTGCCCGGGAACACTCACCCAGCTGGCTGGCAGGAGACACAGCGGGCGATTGTGCGAGCTTGTGCTGGCGGAGGAGTGCAACGTCTAAAGCACGCTGGAGTGGGGACTTCCTCGGTGCCTAGGGGCTGTGTTCCATCCCCACAGAAATGGGGAGAAAGAAATGTCAGGGCTAAAGTGGCTTCTCAAGGGGCCCTTGGTTTCTGGAACCCAGTGTTGCCTGAGTCTTCTCTGTGTTTTTACAGGAAAACAAACTGCATTGGTTCCAAAGAGAACAGTTCGCTGAGGGCTGACTATCAGAATCTCATTCTCTCTAAATCGCATGAGTTTGGGGCTTCTCCCTCTTTCGCCATGACCCATACGTCTATGGGGGCGGCTGCCATCAGACAGACGGTATGAATTAGTGCTGTCCACCTGGGCGGATAATAAACGTCAGAACCAGGGGATGATAAATGTTCACAGGCAAGACAGCTGGAAAGACCTGGAATGCCTCTTCCCTTCTGCACAACACAGCTAATCCCCAGCCCTGGATAAGATAAACATGCTTTATGGGGACTGTATTCAGTTGCCCATTTGTGTGGTCAGCTGCAGCTCAGGGAGCACTCACAGGTCCTTCAGCCGACTCAGCCGACGGCCCAATGTGGTGTGTTCTGTGTTGTCACGATGTCTCGGGAGCGGGTTTAACACCCGTGACCTTAGAGGAGTTACAGAGATGCTCCACATATGGAAACTGGATAATGACATAATCTACTACCCAGGGTTGTTCTGGAGAGTGAGTTAATATGTATCACGTGCTCACCACTTCCTGGGGGCTTCCTTTGTGGCAGGCACTTTATTAACATAAGACTCGGTATGGATAATCTTAGTCCCTATGTGACCCTATGAGGGTGCTCATAAATACTGTCCTCACTTTCTTGTTGTGTGAACTGACTTCCAGGGAAGTTAAGTCATTAGCTCGAGGTCACACAGTCAGGGGTACCTGGTGTGGGGTAGGCAGGGCTGGTACTGGGGTTGGAACCCAAGTATTCTTACTCCAGCTTCTGTGGGTTGGCTCCACTGGCTAGACTCCCTCCTAAAGACAAGACTGCATGAGTCCGGTTCCTTTAGAATTAGTGGTTTCAATCCTGACGAGGCACACAGATCATCTCTGGGGATTTTAAAAACCATGAACGCATGGGTCCACCCCCCTAGAGATTCTGATTCCGTGAGTTTAAGGTGTTTGAAAGCTCGCCAGGTGCACTGGTGTGCAGCTGCAATCACCAGCGTCGCCAGAGAGACCTTAGGTGGTGCTAAGAAGCTGACAGGCAGCACCTCATCCAGTCCTCCCAACTAGCCTGAGGTAGGTCCATGACTTGCCTGCTTTACAGATGAGGAAACTGAGGCCCAGAGGAATTCGTGGCTCACCCTAAGATCATAAAGTGAGCAGAAAGCAGAGCGTGGATGAATGCAGAAGTTCCGGCTCCTACACTGGATGGAAATGTAGATGGAAAGTTAGGGCCACTCGTCTAAAACCCCTGTCTCCACGTGGCCCCTTCCCAAATGGTGGCCAAAATTCGGTCCCTGATTGAGACTCAAGGTAAGGACTAGTATGAAACACTAGGGACTGGAGTTTTAAGGAACATATATGCCATCATCCAATGACATTTCTCCGGAGTCAGACCAGTATCTAGCAAAACCAAGGCTACACTACACAGCCTTGGGTGTAATCTGGAACACAAAGTGAGCGGAGGCCGGATGACTTTCACATCTCATTACCAGAAGAGTGGTGGGGTATAGGACACCTGCAGGTCGCCGTGGTGCCAAAATGCTGTCAACTTCTAATGAGAGAACCGGGAAGAACCTTAAATGTTTGCAGTCAACAGCTCAGGCCAAATGACTGTTAAAAACCAGAGACTCTGCTGGACCAAATTCACTGAACTGAATAATTCTTGTGGACAAGGTCAGAGTCACTTACCTCTCAAAATAACTTCATCTCATTTAACACAAGTTCTGTCAATGAAAATGAATGACTCTGTTCATGAAGAACTGTCAGGTCCACCGGAACGTTCCACTCCACAAGCGTTTTAAAGGCACCTACTCTTTGCCAGGCCCCGTGCCATACACCGGCAGGAGTGTGACCAAGACAGAGTCCCGGACAGCTGCCCTGGGCAGAGTTTAGGGGATGGCAAAGGCAACAACTTGTCTGCCCTGGCTCTCTCCAGACCCCAACACACATGGCACTGGAGAACAGTGAACAAAGGGGTTACCAGACGTTGCCCCGCCTCTCTGATAAGGTCCCTGATCCCAACCCTACTGTTCCACACTGGATTTCCCAAGCTTCTCCTCCTCTCCCTTCCCTTTCCTTCCATCTTTTTTCAATCAAGAAACATTTGTTGGCCATCCATTATGTTTCAGAACAGATCTGTATTTCAGGCATCTGGAGCCTTGGATACTGAATCTGAATACCAATGCGGCAGGACACCAGTATTATTCCATCCCATTTTCTTCTTCCATCATCGCACCCTCTAGAATTCAACATGCAGACAGAGGCAAATGAGTTGCAAAAATGCAGCGTCCCAAGAACAATGGAAGGAAATAGGATAGTCCTATCTTAATAAAAT
Source organism: Plecturocebus donacophilus (assembly GCA_004027715.1). Classification (NCBI taxonomy): domain Eukaryota; kingdom Metazoa; phylum Chordata; class Mammalia; order Primates; family Pitheciidae; genus Plecturocebus; species Plecturocebus donacophilus. Next base: position 8,088 of record PVKP010020208.1, on the reverse strand, counting down.
CTTGCTTTGGCAAAGCAGAATTTAAGGTAAAGGGAACTCAAAGGACCACCCACGTTTCAAAATAACCCTGATCTCCTGTATTGCATTTTGGAAAACAAACAAAAATATTTATTAAATTTGTCCATTCTTGCTTGTATCCAAAGTTGAATTGTTTTGGAAAGTTGAAAGAAACAGTTCAGGTGTTTTTCATGGAGAGAAAACCTGTACCTGTGATAATTTCGAGTATTAAGCATATTTTAAACCCCTACCAAACAGAACTTGCAATTAGTAGCAATTTAAAAAAAGTGTTCAATCTCAATTCTATACATGTTAGTCTATGATTAAGAGAGAAAGAGGGAGAGAAAGGGAAAGAAAAAACCTCACAAGCCATGGGCATTTGCTCGGCATCCAGAGAAAATTCCAAGTATGTTGTTTCAAATTTACATGCAGAGTTTTCAAGTTTTCAATAAGCATAAAAGGTTAAAAACTAGAAATACAACTACTTACATTTATTGAGCACAATATACCTGATGCTGTGCAAAGCACTTTAGGTTGATTAACTAAGTCAATACTCAGAACCACCCTGTGAGTAGTCATCGTTATTATCCTAAGTTTATAGATGAAGAAATAGAGGTTCAGCTGTAATTCACACCCAGGCAGCATGACCACCAGGATTTGTGCTTGTAACTGCTACACTCAACTACCTCCATGCAAATGGCACAGTTTGAAGCAAGACTTTCTGGACTGTGATACATTTTTAAATGTTTTAAGGCTAGACTCTCTTCTTCTTTTTTTTCATGCTGTTCCTTGCTCCTCCCAAAGTTCTGTTTTCTCCCAAATCCTGAGATGAGTGTCATTAGTATGCTTGCCTTTTATAGATGTAGAAATAAGCCCAGAGAAGGACAATAATGTAACCAACGCCACACAGTGAACAATAAACGGGGTAGAATCAGAGCTCAGATTCAGGCCTTTCAACCCCAAATCTCAAGGTTATTCTCAGACATCTGCTATTCATCCAAGAGTGGCCAGATTACCTAGAGAGGTGAAAGTGGGAAGAGGATAAAGGTAAAAGTGTTTGGAGGTTAACACCCTGGGTCTGCTAGCACAGGTGGGGCATTCATGCAGAGCATGGAGCCACTGACTCTTCCTGAGTAGCCTGGGTGTCGGCCACATTCATTACTGTAATTAACCCTCGAGGTTTGCCTCGGGTTGGGGTTAATAAATATATTTTGGTATCTTTAAAAAAAGCACACACAGCAAGTTCCATAAATGTAATAAATGGGCCTAAGTTGGTGACATAGAAGTGTTTCCATGAACCAGTTCTTGCAATTTCATAACTGGCTCATGTAAAACTTTAGGATGTCACTTGGGCCCGTTGGAGGAATTATTTCCTTATAAATCTATGGCAGTCTTAGGAAGTCAAAGTGGCACCATAAAAAGAAATAACCCCACTTCCCTGGAAAAAGTGCAGCATGCCCTGTCCGAGGAGGGACTGGGGACTGTTTGCACTTGTAACATTTTACAGTGGCTGTTGCTGGCATCCAGTGAGGATGTATGCTGTCGCTGGGCTGGGCTGAGTGTTACATTTTACTGGCAAAAATAAATCTTACATTTTTACATAAAGCGGTGCTTCTCTAGAACACACCAAGAGAAGAGCAAATGCTGTCTAAACCTTCACAAAAAGGCCTTGCTGTCTCTCAAAGACCTAAAAAGACCACACTTAGAAAATAAAGTCTTAAGTAATCAAAAAACATTTTTGTTAGCATCCTCGTTTTTCTTTGATAGATGACATATCTAAGAGCTGTGTGGAGAAATAGCTTTTTTAAAATGTTGCCACTGCTTCACCCTCAGCTCTAAAGTTCAGTTCATCTCGTGGTCTCTCTGAGTATCAGGCTACAAGCACAGTCAACATTTGGCGGTTTATAGAAGAGAGGTGATGTCCAGTCCTACCCTTGAGACGCTCCACTGTAAAGGGAGGAACTGTCTGCCAGAGAGCGTGCTGGAAGTGATCAATTCTACGGTGAAGAAATAAGATGGAGGCCCTATCTCACGTCCAGGGCAGATGGAAGCTGTGGATGGAGACTGGTACCCTAGTGAACAGGGGCTGCTGAAATTATGTATCTGCATCTTTACCACCAGACATGATGCCTGGCACAGCCTAATTGCTCCATAGATTGATGGATGGATAGAAAAAGAAAGAAAGAAAGAAAGAAAGAAAGGAAGGAAGAAAAAGAAAGAATGAAAGAAAGAAAGAATGAATGAAAAAGAAAGAAAGAAAGAAAGAAAGGAAGAAAAAGAAAGAAAGAAAGAAAGAAAGAAAGAAAAAGAAAGAAAGGAAGGAAAGGAAAGGAAAGAAAGAATAAGAAAGTCACTCTTAGGAACTTGTTAATAAAGTATCTTAAATGGGCTAAAGAGAGGGGGAGGGGAATTCTTATCACGTCAGTGCCCTTGAAATGACCTTGAAGTAACCCAAACAGACATGAACAGCTCTCTACAAAGGCACAGTGCACTTGGGCAAACCATTTCCGGTAAGATTTTTTTAAATTAGAGTCGGTCTTTATGAGCTCCCTTTGACCACCAGTCTAAGCAAAGCAGTTGAGTGTTATGGAGAAAAACTGCTCAAAAATGATACATGAATAAAAACAGGTTACCAAACACTATCAGCTAGGAGTATCCATCTATAACAAATACAAACATGAACATCGGAGAGAAAAGTCTGGAGAGATATTTATCAAAATTGTTAGCAATGAGTATCTCTGGGTAGTGGATTTGCTGGTGATTTCTAGTTCATTCATTTGACTTGTATTTATTTTCTATACTTTCTAAACTAAACAAGTATCTGTCTCATATCCACACAAGAAAAGTTTAAAAATTCCAAGAAATCTCTGATGATGCCAGAGAAGAAAAAGTATTAGCAAAACAAACCCACTGAAATCAACCTTAGCGAAATCCAGGTTCAGTACAACGTCACAACACGGAGGTGAAGATGGAGTATTAGAAAGGCTCGCCCAGGCCTCTGGAAGGAAGCCTGCTGGATCCTCCCTGGGCATTGGCCCAATCCCTCGGGCACCCCGTTTTTCTAGGGGAACAGTTGCAGTTTGTTTTCTCGTTGTCTGTGGTGAGGAACAGCTGTACAACCCAAATCACATGAAATATATTAGTGGCACCTGAGTGGGCTCCGTAGCACAATTTCTAATTCATACAATGCCTCCAGTTTTGCTATTTCAACTAAATCATGTATCAATCCCTGCATGGATGTCAGTAAATCTCAGTATCTGGGGACCTGTAAACATTAAAATAAGAAGCTATAAAAAATATTAGTAAGCCAATTAAAAGCTCAAACAGCAATAAACCCTACTTGCATTACACCTAAAAAACAAAAACAGACCCTCCTCCTCTGAAATTAAATAAACATTCCATATCAGCAGTTTCTCAATGAGCTTTTTCTTTCTTCTCAAAAGAGGTCCTGATCTCCCATCTGGTCCTTTGGTGACCTGGGAATTACACATCAGGTAAAAATGAATAAAGGATGGAAGAAACCTGAATTTCTGACTCCAGAAAGCAAACGTGGTCCATATTTGATTGCAAGAGTTCGGAAATGGCCTAAAAATCGGATCATCTGAAAAATATCTAGTTTGAGTCATGACCAGGAATTGACTAATATTTGCCCAAGTCAAATGAAAAAGATACACAATCATCACTAGTCACAATGATAAGGAGGAGGAACTACCATTCTGTGGAGTTCTGTCAATTACAAAGCCCTTTCATTGAATGATTTAAGGCTTACAACCACCCCACAAAGTAGGTCTAGAGTTGCAATTATTTCCAGCTTTTAAGATGAGAAACCTGGAGCTCAGAGATGTTAAGTGGCTTGGGGACACAGCTAATGACAGGGAGTGCTGACACTCAAACCCAGATCTTGGACTCGCAGCTTGTCTCTGCTTGATGACCTGTTTCAGGTGTGACATCAAGGACAAGAAAGTAATATACACTGAGACCCTACTATGTGTCAGGTGCCTTGTTACAGACGTGGATCCTTGACTTTAATCTTGTGACCATCTGAGCTTATATTTCTATTAAAAATGACTTCCTGTTCTCCTTCACCTCCACCCAGATGGAGCTCACTGACTCATCTCAGAATGAGAAACAAGGCTCAGATGTTTAATTAAAAGTAACATCTTCTTTTTGCCAAGATTCCATGTTCTAATCCTGACACAAATAGAAAGAACAGGTGTTTTCTGAAAAGCAAGAAGGCAGAAACACGAGTAACCTCCAACTTCCAGAATATTTTATCCAAATTTTGTATTTGCCGGGGAAGAGACCCCATCATTGGGTCTGGTTAAATTGGGGTGAAAATCATGTGGTTGCTAGAAAATCAGGCATCCTCTGTCCCAGTCAGAGAGAGAAGCACCTTAATCCCTACTGCTGGGTGCCAGGAGGCAGAGGAGGGCAAGACAGAAAAGTTAACACGCAGGACCCAGGAGAGAAGGGTCCTCATGCTTCCTAAATGCCTACCGCATACTGGGCGCTGTTTGCTGCTTTCTTTTTTATGTGCAGTGATGGTGCCACTGCACTTTGTCACCCAGGCTAGAGTTCAGACGTGCTATCACAGCACGCTCACAGCTCGCCTCAACCTCCCAGGCTGAAGTGATCTTCTCACCTCAGCCTCCCAAGCTGCTGGGACTACAGGTGCATACTCCTACGCCCAGCTAATTTTTTTCATTATTATTATTATTGACATTATTATTATTTGTAGAGATGGGGTTTCATCATATTGCCCAGGCTGGTCTTGAACTCCTGGGCTTAAGGAGGTGGAAACACATGTAATCTCTAGCGATCCACCCGCCTCGCCCTTCCAAAGTGCTGGGATTACAGGCATGAGCCACTGTGCCTGGCCTGTTTGCTGCTCTTTATATACTGTCTCATTTAACCCCACTGGCAAATGAGGCAAGAGCTACTCCTTCCATTTTTATGGATGAGGAAACTGAGTCTCAGAGAAGTTGTCACTTGCTCAGAGACACAGGACTCAGGCATAGCCACGTCAGGACTGGGGCTAGGTGAATCACTGTTCACATAGATTCAGCTCCATCACCCTTTCCAGGCTCATGGCAGTCTGGAAGTGCGCAGAGTGGATCGAGCAGAGCATGTGGACATCTAGGCTCATTTCTCTTTTCTCTTGCATGCTGAGCCTTCAATAGTAGCAGAGATGTCACGGAAGGATAAGAACCATAGAAATCCAAAACGTAAGTAGTTTGGATAAAGACCCCCCGCCCTTTTTTTTTTTTGAGATGGAGTCTCGCTCTGACACCAAGCTGCAGTGCAGTAGCACAATCTCGGCTCACCGCAACCTCCACCTCCCAGTTCAAGTGATTCTTCTGCCTCAGCCTCCCAAGTAGCTGGGACTACAGGCGCGCACCACCACACCCAGCTAATTTTTGTATTTTTTAGTAGAGACAGGGTTTCACCATGTTGGTCAGGATGGTCTTGATCTCTTGACCTCATGATCCACCCGCCTTGGCCTCCCAAAGTGCTGGGATTACAGGCGTGAGCCACCGTACCCAGCCCTAAGACCCCTTTTAAGTCCAGTGTCCTTTAATTGTAATTCCTTCCCTGAGATGCTCTACCCAGTGACCTCAGATCTTGGGATTGATCAAGCTCGCAGCTGGAGCCAGACTCAGTTTTCATAAAATGTAAGGTCAAAGAGGAATGGCGATGCACACCCCCTTCCAAGAGCTGGGATTGGGGATTTCTTGTGAGAAGAAGTGGATGTGAAAAAGGGCCGCGGATAGAAGAAGTATGCTTCTATCTTCACAAGGCTCCTGTGAGCAGCCAAGTCCAGAAGAGGACCTCAGCCGGGATGGAAATTTCCTTTGGGTCTTTCTCTCCTGCTGTTTGTGCACAGTGTTCTCTTTCACGGGTCTCCTCTGGCCGATGAAATGAGCTTTCATGTTCTCTGTACAAAGTTGGTTTCTCTAACGTGCTGAAAATAGAAGAAACGACCATAGCCATGTTTTCCCTTGGGTTGAAGAGCAAGGCGGTGGCCCGGCCATCAAACCCAGCCATTCAGCTGGGGGCCCACCTGTGCCGAGCCCATGAGCAACGGCAATGCCGCAGAGACCCAGGCAGCTCAGAAACCCAGGCAGCAAGGCTTTCCCTGAGCTTTGGGAACCAAGGACTTTCCTCCGGCCCTGACTTGGTGCCCAGGACACCTTTCTGGGGCTAAGAACGGAGCATCTGTACAATCAACACAGCAGCAACAAGTATTTTCTGAGCATCTACTGTAAGGCCGGGATCTGGGCTAGGTGCTGGGATGCAGTGATAAGCAAAACAGATGTGGTCCCCGGAGCTTCTCTTTTCTAGTCTAGCCCAGTACAGTCCAACAGAAGTAGAATGTGAGCTGCATATTTGATTTTAAGCTTTCCAGTAGCCACAGTTTACAAAAATAAAAGAAAGAAATTAACTTGCTTTCTTTTAGAGAAAGGGTCTCACTCTGCTGCCCAGGCTGGCATGCAGCAGCAACATCAGAGCTCACTGTAACCTCCAACTCTTCGGCTCAAGTGATCCTCCCACCTCAGCCTCCCAAGTGGCTAGGACTAGAGGTGCACACCACCACACTCAGCTGATTTTAAAAAATCATTTGTAGAGATGGGGATCTCACTGTGTTGCCCAGACTGGTCTTGAACTTCTGGCCTCAAGCAATCCTGCCTTGGCCTCCCAAAGCACTGGAATTACGGGCATGAACCACTGTGCCTAGACAAAATAAATTTTAATAATCTATCTTTATTTAACCCAACATATCTAAAACATTTTCATTTCAACATGAAATCAATATAATAATTATTCATGAGATCTTTCATGTCCTATTTTGGTACTCACTCTTCAAAATATGGCATGTATTTAACCCTTACAGCACAGCTTAACTCACACTCGCCACACTGCAAGTGCTCAGCAGCCATCTGGAGCTCAGGGCCACCACCCTGGGCAGCTCAGGTCTGCACGGTGGGGATGGCAGATCGGGGCAGTCATGCCTCTTAGATCCCAGAGGCTCTTAGAGACACGGAGAAATAATATTACCACCAATGATCATATGTCTTGAGCAATTATCATCTGCCAGCCCCTCAAGGAATCCTCCCTAAACAACCCTAAGAGACAGTCACCCCCACTTTGCAGATGAGGAAAGTGAGGCACAGAAAGGCTAGATCACTCACCCAAAGTCACATAGCTAGTCAGTGCAGAGCCTGCGACGCAGAACACAGAGCTGTACTCTTATCCATGGCACCATCCCAGTTCTTGAGCACGGACCGAGACAGATTCCAGGTTAGAACACATTCCTTCTGAGTCCCTCCAATGGTGCTCTTTTTTGATGGAGATCAAGTGAGAGAATGTTTTGGGAGCCCTTGGCAAGATGTGAAGGGCTTCAAGTGGAATATTAATTACATCTATTAAGTGAAGTAGAAGTGATTTATAAAGTATCCTCTGCAACCAGACTGCCTGGGTTCAAATCCTGGCTTCACCAGTTATTAGCTGTGTGCCCTTGGGCAAGTTACTAAATCTCTCTGTGCCTCAGTTCCCTTGTCTGTACAATGAGAATAGCAACAGAGCCTATTTCAAGGGTCATCATGAGGATGATAAGAGTTAATAAAAGCAAAATGTCTAGCACTTTGCTTGGCACCTAAGGAACAACCAATAAGGAGTAGTTATTGTGATGGAGTGAACAGGGTATAGATGCGGCGGGTGGAGTGGGGGCGCTGGACAAGTGAGTCTGGAAGGAGGAGAATGGAAGTAGAAAGTGGGAGAAGAGCCAATAATCAAGGCACTGGGAAGTGCCAGGGTTACGGTCCCCAAGGCTCCCTACCCCTCTCCAGATAAACAACACGGAATGTAAGGGACACACTGTCATGAATTAACTGTGTCTCCCAAAATGCACACGCTGAGGTCCTAACCCTCAGTACTTCACACGGTACCCTTATTGGGAGATAGTGCCTGCGTAGAAGTGATCAAGTTAAAATGAGGTCCTCAGGCTGGGGTCCCAATCTAATCTGTCTGGTATCATTACAAGGGGGGAAATTTGCAAAGGACACAAGGAGACTGTCGTGTGAACATGAAGGC